>CAUYPK010130306.1:0-45437 GCA_963574355.1 Loris lydekkerianus
TGAAGGCTATAACCCAACTATACCACAAGACTATGAGGAAAGGACCAAGGAAGGGGAAGGGAGGGGGGAGGTTTGGGTGGAGGGAGGGTGATGGGTTGGGCCACATCTATGGTGCATATTTTTATCTATAATAAAAAAAAACATAAAATAATAAAATAAAATAATTTAAAAAAAAAAAAAGGAAAAAAATAAATAAATTCACGTCGTCTTCTTTCTTAACATTTTCCATTTCAATCACTGGATATACCATTCACCACCCATCCAAGTTGGAAAATCAGGACTCATTCTTGGCCTTCCCCTGGTCCTCAGTTCTGGGCTCACACATTCCATCTTTTGAGTCTCCTAACTTTTCCTCCTAAACCTTCTCTACACCAGCTTCTTTATCACCAGCTTGTCTCTCATGGCCTCGGCAGCACTCCTAACTTCTTGTGCTGCTAGTGACATTGCCCAACTCAGCCTTGACCTTGTGCAGGTATTCCCAGCTATTCTGTTGCTCCTTGTTCCCGACAGGACCAAGCGCCCAGCCTCTTTGCCTACTGCTCTGTCCCTCCGTAAGCCATTCTTCAGACTCATCTCTGCACACTGCACTTCACAATGGATGCTCAAGTAAATCTGACCGATGCATGGCTTGCTCCTCCTCCATGCTTGCGCGGCATTTTAAACATCATAGTGGAACTGTCTGTTTCCTCAGCCAGACTTTTCAAGGCTAGGGTCTGTGATGTACATGTCCCAATACACACAACATCCATTCCAACACACACAGCCTCTTGTAGGGAGACAACCAGGGAGAAAGTATTTTTTGAATACAAATAAACTTTGTTTAGCCATGTAATGTCCTGCCAATGGCTTTGGGATGTATCTTGCAAGCCACGGACCAATGGCACCAGCCGCGCTGTGTTCCATGGGCACATTCTGGTGGCAACATGGAGGATGGAGGGTTGAAGGGAAAGTGGCTGTCGTGGAGCTGCCATTTATACTACCTACTTTTTTCTTTCATGATCATAATGAATAACTAGATACATGTTTGTCTTTATTGCTTCTTGACTTACTGTCTCCCAAATGGCCAGTAACTTCTCTACCTAGCACAGAATATCCAGTGTCTAGCACAATTCCTGCTGCAAACTTCAGAGCAGGTCTTTATGACAAAGGAGAAAAAAGCTAAAATAACAGGGTCTATTCTGGCCTAGACCTGGCCCATGGTGAACGGTTAAGGCATTGGTGATTTCCTGCAACACAGTTTTAAATGTACCAAAAAAGAACAATCTGGGTTAATTGAAAGAATAAGGGGCAGTTGATAGATGGACAGGCGTGTGATGGAGCAAGAAGGGAAAACTGACCAGCAGAATCTGGGTGGCAGGTGGATCAGTTTTCACCCTAAAATTCTTCCAACTTTTCTAAATGTCTGCAAATTTTCATAGTAAATGTTGAGGAGAACAAAGCATTCATGACAAGTATGGCTTCCAGTTCCACCCAAGTTGCCGCAAAGGTTTCGTTCTTTTTTAGGGTGGAGTAAGTATTCCACATTCTCTTCATCTGTTCATCAGCTGATGGATACTTAGGTTGATTCCATGTTGTTGCAACTGTGAATTGTGCTGCAGTGAACACATAAGTGCGGGTGTCTTTCTGATGACTTGTCTGTGCATTTATTAAGCAAATATTTGTGCCAGGGAATAACTTGGGCTAGGGAAGAGTGAAAACAATGAGATATTTCCCTTTGGCCTTTCATCAGTGAAATACTCTGGATGAAGAGAAAAATACAGAAAATAAAGATGCCTTTGCTCCCATCACCCAGATTGAACACACCTTAAAATTTACTTTCTCGACTATTGCAAAGTAAAGCACGACAAACAGAACGACAGAGCTGAAGCTCCTTTCTGTCCCTGAATCGTTCTACTGTCACTCCTGCTTGCAACTGTGCTTCAATTTTAGTGTTTAACATTCAACTTTTATACTTTGCTGAAAAATCAAAAATTACTATTTCTATCCTTCTCCAAACAAGTCAAGGAATTTATGATGTTTCTTCTACTCATTTGAAGCTGGTCTCTGCGTTCTTTTTCTTGTTATCTAGACATTAAGTTTTGTATTTTTCTTTTTGATCCATATTTCACCTTCACTAAGATATTCTTTTATTTCTGTGCTCACTGTCCTTCCCAGTTTCTGCCTTCCTACTTCTTCAAGACTCTACTCAAGCCTCTGCTTTTCCAAGACTTTTTCCATAACAACCTCCACCATCGTCTCCCAGCTCCCTTCCTTGCCCCCTCCCTCACTAGATCCTGAAGTTCTTGAGAGCAGAGATTGGGCTGATTTCCTGCCACAAGTGCTCTTAACTGTCATGGTAAGAGTGCTCGATCAAGCCCTCGGTGAATGAGCAATTAATGAAGACTTATTTGCTTGAATTTTAGGAAGTCTCCAATAGACAGGGCCTTATTTTCACTTTTCTAAAATCTACTAGCAAAACTAAAACTAAAAAGTGAAACTAAAACAACTTTTCTCATAAAGATATCTCAGACTCCTGAACCTGTACTCAGATGCCCCAAACGTGTGCAGAAATTCTGCAGTGTCTTCCAGCACCATGAAACCCAAAGGAGTTTCTTCTTGCCATTTCAAAGGAGAAAGGATTAGTGGAGAAATTATGCAAACTTTCCCTGGAAAATAAAAGGAATTTTAAAAAAATGAACCCACAGGCAAACTTCTGAAAAGCCAAAGTCAACTAGTTTCATTTTCCTTGCAGAACTCTCTGCACCTCACTATAAAATAACGTGGATGGTCAAGTCTCACAAAAATCCAGATGCCACCCATCATCAAGGAATTCCAAATATACATGTGTGTACAGATTGGGACAGCACTCCCATGCAACTAAGGGAATAAAGGTATGAAAAAGAAAATTCAAGCAATAATTATTTTTAAGGTAACTGCCACTTAGTCTCCAAATATAGGAACAACTTATAGTTCTTCCCAAATACATTTCTCTTCCAAGATTATGAATTTATGATACTATTCTTTGCAGTACAGTGGTACTACTACCTTGATTAACTAAATAAGACTCAGCTTAAATTCTCCCCCTCTGGAAGGCACCTGGCTCCCTGTTGCTCTTTCTACATTTCCATCAGAGCAAGTACTGGGATTATTTCTTCATATGTCTGCTCTTCATCAAACTGTGGGTCTTCTGAGGACCACATGCATTCAAGGACCTAGTGTATTCATCTCTGAATCCCAGCCCAGCCCTGTGCTTGGCACATGGTAGGTATGAAATAAGTTTTTAGTGAATGAATGAACAAACAAAACCCATGAACAGAACTATTTTGAAATATATTTTCCATCAAGGAACAAAGTAATAAACAGTTCCTACTTTATCAAAAAGGTCTTCTACTAAACACAATCTACCAGGGTGTCTATAAAATCATTGCCATCTTTTAGGGTGAATAGCATAGTCCTCCTAAAATTAAAACAGGCAAACTCCCCTTAAAAATCCCCTATTTTATACCAGCAAATAAACACTCAAATGACATGTTTTTCTATTAAAAACTCATGGGCCTTAAATTTCTTTTTAATCACAGGCTTTAGTATTATTACACGTGTTCTATTAACAGGCATATCCAATGAATTCTTTTTCATAAACACTAGTAAGTTCAGTGCAAACCAGCCAGGTGATTAATTTATAATTCTTGACACATTAGGGAGGTGAGTTGGAGGTAAGAAATAGTGAGTAAGTCCTAAGATGGGTTGCCTTTCACACCAATGCCGTGGACACACACGGAGAAGGGCCACATGCAGACACCTGAGCACAAGTACACACACATACACGCCACCCGTGAACACCCACTGTGCTGAGCTGGCATCGGACCCACGTTTGACAAAGCAGTGCCTGAAGGCAAACAGCCGAGCCTAAACTATCGCAGGTTCCTTATCCCATAAAAATAATAATAACGCATAAAAATATTTGGTGCTCAACCAGAGCCAAATGCAACACAATTTCTAAATTTGGCATCCTCCTCCCTTCCACACACACTGCCCACTTACTCTGCCCCCTCCATCTTGCCTTTTTGTACAGGTTACTCACTCTATCTTAAATAAACAGTCTCTCAATGGCTGCCTCAATGCCCGATGTCCCGTGCAGGCTTTCTCCCTAAATTTCACAAGCAGGGAAGAGGAAAGGACTTCAGATGGGACATGAGCAGCCGTTAACATGCTGTGTGACCTCAGGAGAGTCGATTGCCCTCTCTGTGCTACATGAGTAAATTTCCATGTGATGATAGCTTTCCCTTCTGATTTTCTGCACAGGGCTTTAGAGCACAGAGTGTGTTCAATTGACTCCCTGGCAGAGGGACCTCGGGCACATTGCTCCATCTTTCTGCACTTCCACTTATTTGCCTATTCAGTCTGATGATGATGCCGACGAGGACTGTGGTGATGAGACGCCATCCAGGGCTGCAGAGAGGACCGCAGGACAGTTGCTGGTGAAGCGCTCGGAAGGGGCTGGCTCGTGCAGTTCTACACAAAGGCCAGCTGCTGCTTCATTATAAACTTTAGGTCACGATTTCTGGATGTCATAGGATCAGCTCTTTCACTTCTTTATTTCAGAATAAAGGACTGAAAAAAACAGATTTTTTTTTTTTTTTTTTTTTTAGGAGCCACAGGAGTGGCTGGTTCTCCATTTTCCTTATCAACAAAAATCAGAGTAGCCATTCTGGATTCTTCTGCCCCAGCCGGCCTTCCTCCCCACTGGACCTGGCTTGCCCAACCACTTGCAACGCTCCGGTTCTCCCCAGGACAGATTTAACACCTACTTCTAGCCACTCAAGGGGGACAATTCTGCTTAATCGCTAAAATCTGTGATGCTTGGACTTCACAGATCAATTAGGCCTTGTTGCATGTCAATGGCTCTTCTGGGCAAGGCTGAGGACGGAGTGAAGTGTGCTGGCCAGGCAGGGGACTCACACGGAGCCCTGGCCACACAGCGCTTGGCAGCATCCAAGCCTCTTCATCTCTTAATTTCACGGTCACCAAAAATCACACATAAAAAGCCCAATGACTAAATGAATATGGAAACTGAACAGCTTAAAAAAACCCTGGAATGTGGTCGGTCTGGGTCACCTTCAAGGCGTGCTGTGGCCGCCAGGGGTGATGGGAGGTCAGTGGCTGCAGCCTGGGCTGGGGAATAGAAGGGAAATGAAAATCATATTTCAATTATTGATGCAGAGACCTTCACAGGGTCTAAATCCAGGACAGGAAAACAAACATCGTTCAGATTATTCAATCTTCCAATATCCTGGTTCATAAGCAGATTTCCTTCTAAGTGAGTCACTGGAAACTGCTCTTTAACATGCAGTGTTTATTTTCCTTTTCTGAAAGTTTGAACACATTGCTTAGCAATAATAACAGGGCACAAATCAACAGTGATGTAAATGGGGGCCAGAGGATGAGAGAGCAGAATGATTACCCTTGACTGGCCTGTGCGCCTGGGCCCAGGAGAATGTGCTCTGTCTGGATCATTCCTGCCCTCCCAGGGACTGTCCTGGAGGCCCAAAGGCCAAGGATCTCTCTTCAGAACACCCCTGAGCAGCAGTGTGACCTGGCAAATCTGCCAGCCTCTCTGTACCCACATGTTCCATGAGATCCGCTCCCGTCAGCCCGTGTGTCTGAGGTTCAAAGCATCCATAGGCCTAGTGTTTCTGCTTTTCAATTGTGTAGTTTTACCAAGTCAGCTACAATCACACAGTCAGTCTGGTCTCCAGCGCCTAGGGTTAATGTGAAAATAAGATGAAATAGTATAGAAATGGACGGGCTCCATAAGTAAATAACAACATAATACACAAGTCCAGTGACTTAGCCACATGATAATTAATATTTTATGAGGGCTTCCTACAATCCTGGCACTGTTCTGAACTCACCTATGCTGCCTTGTACTTTGTGTATTGTTTCCCTTTTATAGATTAAAAAATGGAGCTGACTCAGCACAGGTCCCCCAAATTGCAGAACTTGAGAGAAGGGCTTCTTTGCAGGTTGTTTTATTTGGATAAATGATGGCAAGGGCCCACCAATTTTGTACTGAGATTGGGTTACAGCCTTCGTATGAAAGTTATAAATTAGAGTACATATAAAATAATATGTACTCATATTAGAGCTGAGTACATTGGGTACTTTTTCTTCCATTCTTGGGATACCTTGCTAAGAAGAATATTTCCCATCTCCATCCCAGCACATTGTACCTCATGATTGCATTATTGTACACAGCTATGATTTAATAAAAACAATAACAAAAAAAAGAAAAAGAATTTCATAAAAAAAAAAAAAAATGATGACAAGGGGTGTGTCTGGCTAGCAGGGCTGCAAGGGTGACAGTCAGGATCAAAGCACCCAGAAGGACCCACGGAGATCCCTCTGAGCAGCTAGATAGATGCACCTCAGAGCTGTCACCTAACAGGCAGGACAGGGGACCTTACCCACCAGCTGTCACCCTCTATTGGGCTAGGGCAGTGATTTTCAACTGGTGTGCCATACCAATCGGTGTGCTGTGAGAGAATCTTATATGTGCTGCAAAAATTTTTAAAGATCATTCATTAAATTATTTTTGAAAGAAGTTCAAAGCACAGTAAATATTCTTTTTTTTTTTTCCCTCTCTCTCTCTCTCTTTTTTTGATCAACATTACTTAAGTGTGCTCCAGAAATTTAAACTCTAGGTTCAAGTGTGCCATGAGGTAAAAAGAAGGTTGGAAAACACTGGTCTAGGGGTTCCCAGTGAAATGCTGAATTCCGGCACAGCCAGGTTTGCACGTGCCTTCATCAGAATGGCTGGGGGTGCCCGGCAGGTGTCCCAGGCAGAGGTGCCCCAACTCCACCAAGGTGGCATGGAGAGGGCAGTCGAGGTGAAGCCAGGTGGGCAGAAAAGGTGTCTGTCATACCACCCCTTGTAAAGACCACCGCTCACCCTTACAACTGTACACAGTGAAGCCGAACTTAACGTATGGGTTTTGCTACTAATAATGTAACTGGTTCATCAATTGTGGCACTTGTGGAACACGTCTTAATAGAAAAACCTGCTTAGGGGAAGAGAAGCCTATGGGAACTCTGCTTACTTTCCACCCAAGTTATCTACAGAACCAAAACTGCCTGAAAAAATACTCAAGTAATTTAAAAAATACACCTGTCTCTATCTCTAGCACTCCTAATGCATCACGCTCGCAATGTCTGCTTTTGTTTTTTGTTGCGGCTTTCAAAGCCACCTGATATTGCAGGATTATATTTACGTTTCTGGTTGGTCCCACGCCGTTCCTGACACAGCCGCCTTGGGAAGCAGGCGTGGTCAGGACGGAGGCAACCTGTCTTTTACTCACACATGTGTTCTCCAGCAATGGCCAGAGCACAGCAGACTTTGTGGAGGAATAAGTGACTAAGGGAAGGAAGAAACTGAATAGCCTAAAACTTTCTGGTGAACTAACTGGGGAACAGAGACTCCAGCGAAGATGGAAAACAGCCCTCAGACCAAAGAAAGGAATGGGGAAGGTTCAAACTGGTGACTGCTCCTCCCCAAAGGCTAGTGATGGGTCTCCTTACTGTCCACACCATGAAATCTGCAAGGAGTTAACCTGGAATGGCCCGTGACCTGCCACCAACTGAGCAGCTCAGGCCAGAGCCAAGAGGTACGAACCACTAGAGCCAGCAAGGTGGGCAGTCCCCCCACCGCCCTAGGAGATGATCTGGGAGTAGCCCTGAGGTTGTCATCCCAAGAAGGACGATCCCTACCTTCTCCTGATTCCCTTCAACCAGCATGCCCAGGGAAGGAAAGAGAGACCATTCGGATGACAGTGAGAGCAGGCGTAAGAACGAGAGTGCTCGTGGAGGGCTTACCATGCGCAGGGAGCAGCCTGAGTGCTTTGCCTGCGTTTAGTCATTCATTACCCCAGCCTCCTGGGGACAGGACAACTGCTGCCCCACTGCCACACAGACAAGGCAAGGAGTTCCACTCACTGCTGCATTTTCCTCCAACACACAAGTAAACCACTTTTCCAGCTGGGTACGGTGGCTCATGCCTGTGATCTCAGCAATCTGGAAGGCTAAGGCAGGAGGACCCCTTGAGCTTGGGAATTTAAGACCAGCCTAAGCAAGAGTGGGACCCCATCTCTAAAAATAGGGGAGCATTGTGGAGGGTACTTATAGTTCCAGCTACTGGGGAGGCTGAGGTAAGAAGAACACCTGAACCCAAAAGTTTGAGGTTGCTGTGAGCTATGATTGCACAATGGCACTCTACCCAGGGAACAGAGTGAGACTCTGCCTCAAAAGAGAGAGAGAGGAAGAAAGAGAGAAAAAGAAAGGAAAGAAGGAAGGAAGGAAGGAAGGAAGGAAGGAAGGAAGGAAGGAAGGAAGGAAGGAAGGACTTTTCTTACCACCATTCTCCCTTGATTCAAAATAAGACCACACACTTGGATCCTGGCTAATGCAAGGTAGGTGGAAGGGACGCCCAACTTGTCCTCCATCACACAGTAAGTGAGAGAGAGACAGAGTGTAGGTGTCAGGCCACTGCAGCAACCAGCATCAACTACCCTGGCTAATGCCACCGTTTTACACAGGGAAACTGAGGCACGGCTACAGTAACTGACCCTAGTTGGTACTGCAGCTGGTATTTGAACCCGGGCCATCTGCCTGAACCCGTGAAGTTAAGCCACTGCAAGTTCAGGCTCTACAGAGACCAACGTCCCTTCACGCATCAACCTTCTCTGACAGCAGGGCAGCTAATGGAGCCAACACTTCCCAGAGTCTTCGGCAGGCAAAAAGAACAGGTTTTACTGAACAAGCCTGCCCAGGAATTCCGTGCCTGTATTCAAGCTACATACTTAATTTTGATGCAGATGGTATATGGCATTTTCTGTTCATTAAATTCCTCAATATAACTTTACTGTAAGAATGCTCATCTGGTGTTTCACACAGTCTCAGGAGTGCTAGGAAAGGGGGTCAAGCCACCCAGAGACCCCGCATGTGACTCATTAGCTGCAGAACTCACAAGTGCTTCCCAGGATTGCGGTATTACATGCAGAGGAAAAGAAGGCAAGGGGAGCGCCCAGAGACGTCTGCAGGAGGAGGATGTAAGCCTCATTCATGCTGAGCCTGCCGCGGGCGTGTCCCCGTGCTTCCCCTGTCCAGCGTCCTGTCAATGGGAGAGGATTAGTCTCTCCATTTAGCCCTCATCTGTAGATGAGGAAGCAGGCCAGGGAGGCAGGTAACTCTCCAAGACTCCTCAACTCATGTGGGCTAGAGAAGAAAATCAAGACCTGCTTTGCCTCACTGCAGAGTCCAAGCTTTTTCTCAGCAATTCACGGCCCTCCCTACCGTTGTTTCTAAGTGAGATAAGTCACGATAGCAAAAGCCGCCTTACAGGATGAACGAAGGAATCCCCCTTCCTAGAATGGAAATCTTCCGGCAAAACTGATTCTGAAGACAATTTTTCTCTTTCTTTCCTTCTTTCTTTCCTTTCTTTTTTTTTTTTTTTTTTTTTTTTTTTTGATTCAGAGCCTCACTCTGTCCCCCTGGGTAGAGTGCTGTGGCATCATAGCTCACAGCAACCTCAAACTCCTGGGCTCAAGTGATTGATGCTCCTGCCTCAGCCTCCTCAGTAGCTGGGACTACAGGTGCCTGCCACAATGCCTGCCAGATTTTTCTATTTTTAGTACAGAGGGAATCTCAGTCTAGCTTAGGCTGGTCTCGAACTCCTGAGCTCAAGCTATCCTCCTGCTTCAGCCTCCCAGAGTGCCAGGATTATAGGCCCACCTCACTGGGCCCAAAGGCAATTTCTATACAGAAAACTCAAATTTCCTATTGATTCTCACAGATACAAATAGGAGTAGATGGATTCGCGGCAGAGCTGGACTGACGATAACAGAAAACCAACGTGCGATACTTGCAGGACCCTGGGCACATCATGTATGTTATTTTTGTAACATGCTCAACAAACTTCTTATTCCCATGTTCCCAAGTTAGAAAACTGGAAACATCAAAGGATAACTTACTTATCTATGGTCACACAGCAGGTCGTCTAACGATAAAACAATAACATCAACAAAGCTTATTTAAAGACCATGGGGCGCCAGGATGCTATGCTGTTTACTATATTAACTTGTTAATCCTCAAAATAACTCTATTATTATTCCAGTTTTATAAATGAGCAAATGGAGGAATGGAGAAATTAAGTAATACAGAGCCAAGAGCTGAGCTGTATTTGATGTGTGTCTCTAACACCCAGCACGGTCCCAGAAACTTAGTAGAAGGTCATGAAAGTAGTAAATTTGGTAAAGCTGTCTGGTCCCCCCATCTGATTCCTCGCTCTTATATTCCCTATCCACTCACCAGACCCTCAGAGCCCGATGTCACCTCCCCATAATTTCAAGTTTCCTTCTAGGAAATTCAGAGCCTCAACGTATCCTACAGCAAATGAATCAGACCAGTGTAATGATAATAATATCCACCAATTCAGGGCATGCTTTCTCTAAGCCACACATGGTATTAAAACGTTTATTCATTTATTATTTATCCTGACAGCAAAAGACGTTTGTGTGATTGTTAGCTCCCATTCAACACATGGGAAACCAAATCTCTCACATCTTAGGATGGTGGAGAGAAACCTGAGCTCAGCTAACCACCTGCCGTGATGCTTCCAGCAGCTGTAGGCTCCGATGCGCCAAGGGCCTGCCAGGAGGAGGCAGGCGAAGGTGGACGTGTGGAAGGAGGGTCTTACCATCAGACTGAGAGTCTTAGAAGTAAAAGTTCCAGGGCAGAGGACAATAGGAGAAGAGGAAATTCCACCAGAAAAGACACAGCTAAGTGAGGAAGTTATTTCTCCAAAAAGAGAGAGAGATGTTGAAGCCTGGATGAAGGTGAGGAGGAAGGAAAGAATCCAAGACCCCAGGGAGGAAGAGCCGGAGTTTCCTTCAGGGCAGGTGGGTAGAGACAGCTGCCAGGTGTCCTACGGGAGACTGAGCACCTGCGGAGGGCGGGCCCCTCACCCGCGTCACTGAGGCAGGTTTCCCCCCACCTGTGGCCTTCACAGGTGTTGTTGGGCCCATTTTGGAATAAAGAAATCCAGGTCCTTAGAAAAGTTAACAAAGTATACAAGGTTGAATGAAAAAATAAGTTAATTCCACATCTCAGATTCATCAGCCATCTCAGGCCAGAGCCTGATGGGCGTGGGGGTATGTGTGTGTGAGCGCGTGGCCTGTGTTTCTGTGTGTATGTGTCTATATTTGTGTGTATGTATCTGTTCCTGTGTGTTTGTGTGTGTGTGTGTGTGTGTGTGTGTGTGTGTGTGTATGCCTGTGTTTATCTGTGTGTTCATGTGTATCTGTGTGTGTCTGCCTGGGTGTGTGTTTATCTGTGTCTATATCTGTGTGTGTGTGGCTGCATGTGTGTTTATCTGTACACGCCTGCGTGTGTCTGTCTGCATGTGTTTATCTGCACACAACCTGTGTGTGTGTGGCTGCATGTGTGTGCATGACATACAAGTGCTTTTCAGTGAAAACACTGCGTAGTTTGAATGTGACCCCAAACTTCATGTGTTTGAAACTTAGCCCACAAAGCGACAGGGTTGGGGCCTTTGAAGAGGGGCTGGCTTGGCGGATGCAGCTCCTGCAGGAGTGGGCTAGTTATGCCGCGTGAGCCCTAATAGCAAAGCTGAGTTCATCTCCTTCCTTTTCCCCTCTCACTCGCCCTCTTTTGCCCTCTGCTGTCTGCCAGGGAACGACCCATAGAGAAGGCTCCGCCAGGTACAGGCCCCTTGACCTTGGACTTCCAGTCTCTTTATAAAGTTTCCAATCTGTGATGAATTATAGCAACACAAAACAAAGACTCTCTGTCACTGGCCTGTGGCCTGCAAAGCCCCCACAGCCTGGGAAGGGCCTGGGCAGGGGTTATTGTCACAGCTTTGACATGGGGGAAGGGGCCCAGTTCTCCCAGATAGAAAGTGTCAGAGCTAAAGCTGCAGACTCCTGCTTCCAGGTCCTCATTCCAGACATTCCCATAGCACTTTCTCCAGGGCCAGAATCTGAGAAGTTAGTGCGGCTACTCCCAGAAAGGCCGTATTAGAAGAAAGAAGACAGGAAAAGGAGGGAGGGGAGAAGGTGACAAATGCCAAGTAGGCAGGGCCAGCGGTCTCTGCTGAAGGGCTCCCTTGCTGCTAAGGCACTTAAGGGGCTCTGAATTTTAGCCCAGCTCTGTTGCTCAACAGAGCTTATTTTCTCCCAAGACACATGAGGCTGCCTCCTTCACACAGCACCTGGGAGCCAGGCCCAGCTCCTCCCTGCTCAGTGGGAAGGGCAAGGCTGGGCCTCAGCGTCCCAACCTGGAAAATGGGGCAGAGCCAGTGGAGAGGGAGGGATCAATAAGACAACTCTGCATGGGCTTACGCGTGGCGTTGCTGTTGTGCCAGGCACTACCCCACAGTGTCCAGGAGCGCAGTGATGAGCAGGCTGCAGCACCGCCGGTTTCCCTGTAGGAAGAAGCCATCCAATCTATAAGATGCAAGCACTTGTCTCCTCAAGTTCCACTCTTCCTCGGATCTCTATTCTACCTCTATTAAGAACAGTCTGAATCACCTTCGATTTACATTTAGGGAAGGGGAAGGAAGATGAAGTAACAGGAGAGGCCAGTACGCTCAGCACATCCACGCATTGTCCAGCTTTGCGTGTGAGGCTAGAATTCTGCACCTTTGATTCCCTCACCCTCAACAGACACACTAATGACTAATCACCCCCCGCCCCCCCAAAAAATCGACATGTCCCTCTGCTGACTGGACAGGGGACTTCACTGCAGCAGGAAGGATCAAGTAGTAAATACTGAAGGCTTTTGCCACCCAGGGGATAAAAGCAAGGCTATTACATAGGGAATTTCATCACAAGAGAGAAGACAACATTTCCACAAGTTTGTTGTGAATAAAATTCAGATTATAATAAAAATTAAGCACCTCTTTATACTATTTGTATGAAAAAAACAATTCTTTTGAAAGATGTAACACTTTGCTTAATGGGGGAGGGGACAGTTCTAAGTCTGTGCTCCCTGCTATCAAAATTGACAACAAATGTTCATCTAGGAATGTGTCCTGTATTGACACTTTATGTATTCATCTTTGAAAAAGTATACTCATTTGTTTTTTCAATCATATAAACATTGTTTTAAATTCCTAGCTATCTTACTGTGGGCTGCTGCAACAGAATACTGCAGGCTGTGTGGCTTAGACACATTCTGTTCCTCACAGCTCCACAGTTTGGGAGACCCCAGACCAGGGGGCCAGCACATTTGGGGGCCAGGGAGGTCCTCCTCCTGGTTTACAGGTGGCATTTTCTCTTTGTGTCCTTACGTGGCAGAGAGTGAGGGAGAGAAAGCAAACATTCCCATGTCTCTTCTCATAAGGACACTAATTCTGTCCTTGAGGGTAGAGCCCTCATGACCTTGACTTCTCAAGGGCCCCTCCTTCTGCTGGTATGACTTTAGGGTTAGGGTTTCAACATATGATGGGGGACACAAATATTCAGTCCATAGCATTAGTGAATGGTCCACATAGAAATACAGATGGCAGGGGAGGGGAAGTGTAGCTTGCTGACCCCTACAATGCAGCAAGGGGGCCTCTCAGGGCCCAGCCCAAGCTGATGGTATGCGTAGGTTAAAACACTGGCCTCCTTGGTGCCATTTCCAATCTAAGAAAGCTCAGTAAGTAAGTTTAATAGCGACTATTCATTTGGAGGGGGAGGGAGGGAAGGAAGAAGGGAAGGAAGGAGGGAAAGAAGGAAGGGAAGAAGATGAGGAGGGAGGGGTGAGAAGGTGAGGAGGGAGGGGTGAGTGAAGGACACACAAGAGGGAAAATTGGCAAAGTTTCCGAGGGCCTGTTATGTGGCAGCCCCAGTGCTAAATGCTTTAATCATACATTTAATCCTAAAAGAAAATATGGGTTAGTATCCCCACTGTACAGATGAGAGAAGAGTAAAACTCACAGAGGGTACGTGGTTTTTCCCAGAGCAAGCGAGTGAGGGGCAGAGACCAGCATCCCTGGCCCGGGTCCCCTCCCCGGGAACCCACCAAATCCACAGCCCCCAATGCTAGTCCTCATCAGCATAGGATTTTTGTTCATTTGTTTATTTTAAAGATTTTTCACAGACAACCCCATTTCTGTGGAACACACCTGGGCTCATCTCCTATTTTTCTGAAAAACCAGGATAAAAGAACGCTTTCGGGTACAAGCAGCATCCTGGCACTGGGAAATGTTTGAAAAGAAAGAGTTCTTTGTCACTGGTGTTGCACTGTGGATGTAATCTCATTTTCAGCTAATCAATTCATATACGGCAAAAAGCTTAATGTGGCTCCTCATTAGCCCAGGGCTATAAAGAAGCTGGTTAGGAGACTGCGCTAAATCCCGAAATGGCCGGCACCTCCTGCTTGGCCATTATCAAATTGGCTGGCATTAATCATTTTTAATGGCCAATCTGTGTTTTTTTATTTTAAAAAAGAAAAAAAAAAAGTGGGGCGCAGAGGGGAGAAGAGAGCCTTGTCTGATTATTAGTGTAAAAGAAAAACAAGTAGGTTTAGTAAAATCTCATTTAAAAAAAAAAGAAAGAAAGAAAGAAAGAAAAAGTGAGAGCTAAGAGAGAGGGGAAAAAAAAGCCCGAATCACTTTTGTCAGGTATTTAGCTGTGACCAGCAAAACAGGCCATCAAGAGGGGTCCTTTCATCAGAGGCCTGCCGTGGAGGGGGGGCTGTCAATGGCCCCTTTATTTGTAAAAGATGGATTATTTTAAATAAATTACAGAGCACTTTCACTGAATAAACAGCGCCTCGGTGGCTGTGGGGTCCTGCACATGCCTAATTGCACCACAGAAAGTCCTAAATGACTCCTGAGCTGGGGGCGGCCTTTGATTTTGCCATAGGACCCAAGTCTTCAGGCCAGCCTGGATGGTTTCTGGCTTCAAGGCAATACCCAGAGAGGAAAACAGCAAGCTTAATCGGGAATATATACTTAGAATATTTCGGAAAACCACAGGGATGGAGGATTCCCAAAACTGCACAAGGCTGCCTCAGAAGTGAGCCATCTGTGTGTCGTTTTTATTTGCGTTTGATATGTTAAATGCTCCCAATGTTTATGGCGCAGAGGCCCACTCAAACATCGCGAAGATTCCTCAGCCAAAGCAAGAGGATGTGCCCCCTCCTGCGCTCCCCTACCCTCCGTGCTCATTTATTTCCCCCAAACACACACACAAACATACACAATCCACACATATCCACATATGCACAATCACGCACACATGCACATACACACACAAGTACATACCCACACATGTATGCACAAACATACACACAATCATGCACATACATCACACATAAAAACATACAAATATATACACACAACATACAAACTTGCATACACATGCTCAAACATATTCACACACGTACACAACCACAAACATACACACAGATATGCACACGCAAACACAAAAAACACACACATGCACATGCAAACATACACACAAACACACAAATAGACATACACAAAAACACATTATGCAAACACAAACATACAAACACACACAACAAACCTACACATACACACACGCACACACCTCCCGTCAGAGACCCTCTCACTGTCCATTCTTTAGCCGTGAGGTCTCTCGTGAGAGCTTTACCTAAGTAGAGATTTTCAAATGCCTTTTTAAAAATCCCAGCACAATCTGACCTTGTTGTGGAAACAGGTTAAAGTGATTTATTACGTGTGGCTCCAGAGTGACTACAGGCAGGAGTCAAGCTAAGGCTGGAAGCAGGAAAGGGCATTTGAAACCTTCCCGAGGAGGCGGGTTAGGCAAGGAGTCTGAACGCGAGAGATGACCAAGGGCTCTGAACACAGGCAGAACACGCCAGAGAACAGGTCTCACTATGTCTGGAGAGAGGAGGAGGAGTATTAATTCTGACAGCCAGCATTACAGAAAGTAAAATGACGAGAATTTGCTAATATTCCTCAAATTGAACTGCAACAAGCAAGCAGCTACCAGTTGCCTTGATGAACAGCCATGAGGGGGCGGGGGAGATGGATACAGTCAAGCCTCACAAAAATCATAGAATCTGAGTTTTCTCTTGAGAGTTTCAACACACACTACTTTAATAAGGGGCTTACCACCCTCCCCCAAATGTAACTGTGAAATTCTTCCCCAAAGGTGACACAATTAATTGCATTTGCAGTTAACACAATTAAACTGTAGCTGAAAGACTGGCTGCACCTAATAAATCTCAAATGTTCAGAGGGATAATCAAGTTGATCACTCACCAGCTTGCAGCACCTGAGAAAGTGGATAAGGCCTGGGACCGTGGGAAATGATGAGCCGTTGACCATGGTCAACACAGTGCCCTGCCTTTCTAAATTAGCTGTAAAAATAACCTTACAATCTCTTATTATCATTTAATTTTCCATAGAATTGTAAAGACTGGTTTAAAGATGTTCATGTCGAAATTGGGATTACCTAAGGCCCCCCAGGATGGCCTGCTAGCTCTTCACACTCAGTATGTCAGTGTGAGCTCCGAATCTCCCTTCCATAAATCAGTAGGACTCAGTTGGCTAGTAATGATGCTTAGCTCCAAAGAACTTAAGGTGGGAACAAAAGACATATACACAAGAAAAATCAGTCTCTGGAAAAAAAAGTGCCAGTTGGGACTCATAAAATCTATGAAATGGGTACAATCATGGACAAGTTACATAAACTCTTTGAAAACTAAAGAAATTATAAAATTTTACAAAATATTTATGAAATATTCTCTACACGTTGGCAAATACATGCCCTCCTTGTAAAAATTTGTAATTATTATTTTCTAAATAAAGGTACATTTAGCAACATTTTCACATTTTCCCAATGTATGATGATTTTAGGGGCAACTTTACAGACACCCTATAAATTCCTCATATAAAAATAAGCTGAATACTACTGAGTTCAAAATATTGTTTTGAGGATTAAGAAAAAGAACAGCAAAACCTCTGATGGACTATGCTCAATAAATGTGCATGTCCATGTGCATGTGTGCATGTATGTGTGTGTGTGTGAACAAATGCTGTAGGGTGAAGGCAAGTATGTTTGGTGGACACAAATTTTACTCACCAGTTCTAGGGAGCCAGAAGGAGGTCATGTGGCAGAAACAGCATGCTTCCAAATCACAGATCTTTGAGGGTGAACTTAGAAATTCGTCCTGGGAACAAAGAGGAGCCGTGGGTGGATGGTCAGTCCAGTGGAGAGTGGTCATAGCCAAGCAGCTTCATAAGGACCCCGGTGTGCACAGAAAGGAAAGCAGGATGCATGATGGGAGCAGGAAAGCAGGATGCATGATGGGAGCAAGAGTGGGGGCATTTTATTTTTCTTGCAGTTGTCTGGATATGAAGACAAGGACCAGGGCAGGAGCCTCTCCAATGTGACTGGAAAGGGGTAGCCAGAGGCAGCAGAGCAAAAAACAGGAAAAGGGCACCTGTGAACCTGGAAGGCAGGACAGAGGGTCGGGTGTGTGTTGTTGACATTTGGGAAACATAAGCTTGAGCTCTGTATATCCACTTAACACACAGATTTTTCTCAATAAATGTATTGAAAAAATTTCTGGAGGTGTGAGATAACTTGGAAAAAGTTGGTCATTTTGCCATGTTCTCTCCTTCTAGTTCCCTCAAACTCTTGAACGAGACTGTGTCTCAGTTGCCAACCACACTGAATAAAATCTTCACATTTACCAGGCAAAGCCACATAGCCTAGAAATAGCAAAACAATTGACAGAAAGTGAGGCATGTCACAAATCCATAGGATATATATCTGGATACTAATCTATTTTATCGTTTACTACCATAAAATAAACACCAATCTATTAGCAAAAATTAAAATGTATTAAGACTCACATCCACAGAGGCCATACAGGATGCCACTCAGAGTCGAGAGAAGGAGACAATGCACAGAGGCAGTTACTGAATCACAGCTATTTAAAGTTAGTGACAGTCCACACAGTGCTGCCACCTCCCACTGCTGCTGTGGTGAGCTCAACTTTAAACTCCGGGTGACGCTAACCGTCCCAACGTGAGCAGCTCCCCTCCCCCCAGGGAGTCACGCATCACAGGACCAAGTGATCACTTCTGGTTCTCATGTATTTTTCATCCTATTTAGTGCAATAGGATGCATTAAATAGTATGCATCAACCTTGAATAACATCATGGGACATACTCCAAGTGTCACTAGTGACACTGGAAGTGGTACAAGGAAGCAGAGAAAAGTCACGACATCATAAGAAAAAAATCCATTTGTTTTTGTTATGCACCATAGACCACGGTCTGTGACTGCTGTGTTCTACTATTTCAGACAGATGATTCACCTTGTAAACAGATGGTGTAAACCAGTGGTTCTCAACCTTCCTAGTGCAGCAACCCTTTAATACAGTTCCTCATGTTGTGGTGACCCCAACTATAAAATTATTTTTGTTGCTACTTCGTAACTGTAATTTTTCTACTGTTGTGAATCATATGTAAATATCTAATATGCTAGATGTAATGAGGTGGCACCTGTGAAAGGGTCGTTCGACCCCCAAAGGGGTCATGACCCACAGGTTGAGAACCGCTGGTGTAAACTAATGGCGTCAAAAATACAATACAGGACTGTAATGTATTTTCTCTTCCTTTTGATTTTCTTAGCATTTTCTTTTCTCCAGCTTAATTTACTGTAAGAATACACTCTATCATACACATCAGATACCAAATATGTGTTAACTGACTGCTTTTGTTACCTTTAAGGCTTCTAGAAGGTGAACAGTAGGTTATTGTAGTTAACTTTTGGAGGACTCAAAAGTTATACATAGATTATCAACTGCAAGGGAGGATTGGAACCCCTACCCCATGTTGTTCAAAGGTGAACTGTAGTCATCTGTTCTATTAAAAATACATTTAATGAGCACCTGTTGTCACCTGGTACGATGCTCGAGGACAGAAACAAATAGCTCACTATCTATATAGCCTGAGAGACGTGCAGACAGATAAACAGAACATGATGTATCTCACCATCAGTCTGTAACAACATGCACAATGACAGTGACTGTAGCAATGGAAAACTCCGGAAAGTGGGATCAAGCCCCACAGAGGAGGATCCAGGTCAGCTTGGTCTAAAAGGCTCCCTAGATGTAGGACGAAGGAATAGCTGCAGACAGAAGGGACAGTGGGTACAAGAGTAGGAGACGTGGTCCTGAATGCCACACGTGGGAAACTCAGAGAAACTCGGTATGGTTGGATTTTCAGTGGTATGACCAGAAAGATGAAGCCGGAGAGGGAGGTTGAGGCCAAATCGTGAAGATTCTTGTGCATCACGGCAGAGTTTAAATTTCACCCCATGTGCCGCAAAGAAACCAATAGAAGTTGCAAGTGTTTTAATCTGACCAGCATCACTAAGAGAAACAGGGCCTTAGGAGGAGGTCCAGACATGTCGTTTCAATCATGTAGGTCTGGAGAAGCCATCCCTGGGGGTGTGTTCAGGATGCAGCTACCAAAGGAACTCTTGTCTGTGGGGAAGCAGCCAGGTTGATGAGAGGTGCATTGTGAAGTTGCTGATAAAGGTGACTGGTAAAGATACAACATTCGGGGGAAGATGCCAGGAGAGCAAAGAAGAGGGCCCTGCAATGCGCTGCGGAAGCCCCACACTCAAGGAGGAGGAAGATGAGGCAGCTGGCGAAAGGCAGCAGCAGCCCCAGCACACAGTTGTGGGGCTGAAGGGGAGCCAGGAAGGGGAGAGTCTGTAGTCTGAGGCTGCTCAGAGTATGAGGACAAGCAATCAGAAGCTGCTCAGTGGCCCTCAGCCAGTGGGAGCCTGCAAGACACCGAGCTCTGCAAAGGAGCGGGGCTGTAGGAGAGAGAGCATGCGAGGTAGAAGGCACACTCCCTCCCAAAAGAAAGTCAGTGTGTATCTGGACAAGCAAGGTTAATCTTCTTTTTAAAATCACAAATAATGAAAGACAAGATGGCACTCGTATGTTTCATGAGAGCAGTGGGGGATCTAAGAAGGGCCGGTTTTCACATCAGGAAAGGTTTTGTGGATGAGCTGGACTTGCCTTGTCCTTGAAGGACAGGAAAGAGCCGGCTGGGGAGACAAGGCCACAATCGGCCATTCTAGCAGGAGGAAATTCCTGAGCCGAGGCTGAGAGTTGGGAATGGGCGTGGAGTTCTGATGGGACAGCCAGGAGCCCAGACTGTCGGGAAGAGAATTTGAATTTGGAAATAATAGGAAACAAGACAGGATAGGTTGGAATGGGCTAGAATATGAAGAACCTTGAAAATCAGGTGGAAAAAACTCACGCTGGACAACCCTTAAGCACAAACAGCCAGATGAACACACAGCATTTGTTCTGAGCCAGATCACAGACCTGCTTCCACTCAGGCAATTACTATCCCCTCATCCACCCAGGCAGGTGATGGGCAGGAGGTTAAGCTGTGAAGATCACCATCACCAAGTGCTAGCCCAGGTCCGACCCTGGGCTGAGAGTTAGTCGACAGAGCCCAGGACAAGCCACCCTCAGTAATAAGCAAGCCCCCCTGTAAGTGAGCCATTCTCTGAATATACACCCTTTGCTCCTTTCCTCTGTCCCCTAAAGATGCCGTGTGTCCCGTGCTCTGGCCCGTGGTGGCCGTTTCTCTTCTCCGTGTGTCCCGTGGTCTGGCCCGTGGTGGCCATTTCTCTCCGCCGTGTGTCCTGTGGTCTGGCCCGTGGTGGTCCTTTCTCTCCTGTCCCCGTGGGTTGAGGTAGGAGTGAGCGTCCTATTTGTTCTGGCTGCTCTTCCAGGCATCACCTCTTCCTCCTCCCTGAAATCCCACTGCTGCCTAGACTGCCTGCCGCCAGTACACATCGCCCTGATCCCTTCGTGAGATTGGCTTCAAGATTGGCTGTCTCCTTTTCTAGAATTACTGTCATAATTCCTGTCAATCCCCCTTATCAATATTCCTCCTACTACCTAGGCCTCCCAGCCCCAGACCTCTTCTCCTCTGAGATCACATCTGCCACCTCCCTCGGTCTTCCTCCAGAGCCACACTAGAAAGGCTCTACTGAGCACTTCCTTTAGCCCCGGACAACTTAAGTTGCCCCCAGCCTAAGGCCCACTATCCTGCTCCAGTGACACTCCCCCATATACAAAGTTTGGATTCTATGCTGCAAGAAATGGGGGGTCTTGGGTGGGCTTTGAGCTGATGTGTGATGGGATCAGAGCTGTGTTTCTGGAAGGTTTGCCTGGCAGAGATGGAGGAATACACAGAATTACAGCCAGGAGACGCCTTACGAGGTCACCATGGTTGCCTAAGAAAGAGGCAGGGAAGGCTGACTGAGGATGGGAGCGGGGAGGGGGAGAAGGGAGCAGACACAAGAGGTTTCTGCAGAAGTAGGCGTGATCGCACTGAAGGTCGGCGTAAACATGAGCCTTCCCTGCCAGGTGTTCGTGTGCACACATCACTGGTCAAGCTCCACTGAGTGTGACTCGGAGGCTCCAAGAGTTTAGGTCAACACAAAAACATCTGACTCCCACTAAAACCAAGCCAGCTATTTATGTCTTAGAACAAAATCAGACACCAAGAAGGGAAATTAACCTTTCCCTCACAGAAGCCATAATGCATCCGAATGTGAAGAGAATGAAACCACCGGCCGTGCCTTCAGAAGAAACGTGATATCGTGGGCCTAGTGAGACAAGACCCAACGGGGAAACAGTCTCCATTATTAAAATTCTAGCACATGGAGCTTTTGGAAATAAAAAATAGACACAGTGGGATAGAAAGACTCTACCTAAACGGATGAGGCAGGGAGAGATATGATCTATTGAGTCTCAGACAAGAAGGCAGCTGGGGCTAGAGGTGACCAAAACGGAAACAGCCACGAGAAAGAGGTTATTGGCCACTAAAGAGTGATGACTCGAAAGAGATTCAGAATTGCTCCTGAGGATAGAAGTGGGAAAGCAAGAATATGAACGGCCAGGGAGTATCATTTTCTCTGAGTGAGGCTGTAAGAGGCCAGGCCCCTCCTGGAAGCCCCCCAACTTTCTGCTTCCTACGGCCCCCACCTCCATTCCACCCTGCCAAGGAAGCTCTGTGCTACTTGGGGCAAGGGACATCAATTCCCTGTGAACTTCAGACTCTATCTACGAAATGAAGACAGTCATTTCCATGTTATGGAACTGGAAATGAAATCAGGCAAGAAATATGGGTGCCCAGTGGGCCTGCTGAATTTGACTTGTTAGTTAATTTATCTAAAACAATTTGAATGAGAGTGATTCCCATTTCAAATCTGCCAGCCTTTTATATTTCTGATATTACAATTATCAGATCACCCTTGGAAACAGTCTCCTCATCCACAAGGACCATTTTGGGGGTCTACCTGGTCGTACCCCCCACTAGAGCCTGAACCCAAGGCTCTTGGGGAGCTGCAGGTGATGGCGTAACTGTGGCTGCCGCACCCCACACCCCTCTTAGCAGGGCATAGGTTTCTTGGGGGCAAAGACGCCAACTTTGCTTTCTTTACATCTCAGTAATGTCTGAAACAAAGCCAGAGACAAAATAGACCCTGAAAAGTGTTCAGTGAATGAATGTGTCAGCATCCACCCAGTTGTTCACAGTAAACTCCGCTGGGTTAAGGAGCCTGTCCTTAGCGACTAGAGTCATCCCTGACAGGGAGTGGACGCCCAGAGAATGTTCCTTACATGAATGAGCAGAACTTGATAAAATGAATCAAGATTGAATGTGTTAATACCAGAAAGGATTACCGTACCAATTTAGCACAGTTAGAAAAGGCACAACGCTATACAGCCCACATTTGAACATACAGATTTCCAAGACTGCAATACAGGCTGCACATTCTCATACAGCCTCTGTCCCCCCCGACCCCCCCACACACACTCCCCCAGTCACCTTCATGTCTGAGCTTTATTTTATCACTACTGGAATTGAAAAAACAGGGAAGTTCCAGAGCACCAAATGGCAGGTGAAAAGAATAACTATTTTTTCAGGGTTGCCTGCTGAGTGCCATCATCCAAAATGTGAAACCTTCTTGTGAAATCTATAAAATCACTTTCCCTGTGTCATAAAGAAGCTGAGGTTCAGAAGAGGTAAGTTATTTTCCTGGAGTCACACAGCCGAGCCACAGAGTTATGTGCAGTAAGGCCTCTGCCCTGGAGCTGGGAACTGTGGGCTGTAGACTTCATGTGTCAGAGAGAGAACCCCAGGGCCCTCATTCTTTGGCTCCATCACTGCCCTCTGATCCTCTCAATCTCTGGCCCACCCAGCATGCAGTGGTCCCAGCAATTCTGGAGGTGAGGAGACCTCGGAGCACTTGAAACACAGCAGACTGTGGGGGGCTGGCTTTGGGCCAGTCTAGGAGCCGCTCAGGTGGGATCCTGTGTCCACCATCCATCGTGCATAGAAGCCACTGCTCAGACCACCAACCCTCACCAGTCATTTCCTCCATGACGTACTAAATTTCCTCCACATCTTCCCAGAGCATCATGCTCTCTGGAAGCCCCCAGCCCACACTGATAGCACCAGGATTCTCAACCCAAAGCCAAATCCTACTTCTCAGAGCTCTGCGAGCAGACTGGCATGTGTCCAGAGGAACCGAGCCGCCAAGGGCAGTGCAAAGGCCTTAGCCAAACTTAGACTTGGCAGCCAGTAGCCCCCACAGGAGTCTTGGGGGGTGCCGCCGTGACTGCAGCCCAGTGCATCACGTGTGAGAAGAGAAGCCTTCATTCCAATCCAATCTTAAGCGGGACTCCAGTGGAGAAGACAAATTCGAGCGAAACTGCATGTTGATGCAGGAGTGGGGGCACAGATCTTCTCCACCTTGGCACCTCCCTCACCCCCCATCACTCTGAAAGCGTCTCCCAGAATCCGGTAGCTCCTCAGAGTGCAGCTGAAATCCTCCGATCTGGTCCTCTCGAACCCACTCACTTTAGCGATAAGAACAAAGGGGCAGATAAGTTAGAGAAATGAACAAGCGCTGTGATCTGAATTTTATGTCCCCCAAAATTAATATGTTGAAGGTGATGATACTGGTGGGGGCGGAGGCCCTGTGGGAGGTGATTAGGTCACGAGGGCTGAGCCCTTTAAGAACGGGATTACAGCCTTACAAATGAGGCCCTGGAGCTGCCCTGCCCCACCTGAGATGGTGCGTCTCTGTGCCAGAGCAGGCCCTCACCAGGCTCCCAGCCTGCTGGCACCTCGTCCTTGGACTCCTGGCCCCTAGGCTGGGAGAGACCAATGTTGGCTGTTTATGGGCCACTCAGCTGGTGACGTCTTGTTACAGCAGCTCGCACAGACGAGCCACCCGTGTCCCACAGCGAGGACACAGCAGGGCTAGGACCAATGGAAAACTTCTCTCATTGCTGAATGCCTTTGTCCAGGTTTCAGCCACAGTGTACAGCAGCCATCTAACTGTGTCCTATTCTAGAAAGCTCTCCACACACAGCCAGAGAGAAGGTCAGCATTCAGTATTGGCCCCACGGGGGAAAAGGACAAATACAGTGGCCTTTCTGTATAGTGTCATAGAGTAATGTTCAACCATTCTCTTTCAAAATAAGAAAGGGAGGCAATATGTGAGATTTCCCTGTACCTGGAAAACTCTCACTCCACCCTTCCCTTCCATGGGGCTCCTGTTCCCCTCAGACGGTCTCAATGTGGCCCCTCCATGAAGCCATCTGGGGGGCACGTCCGCACTGCTGGAGGCCTGTGTTTCTCTCCGTCTGCAGAATGGGGGTTCTGTGCGTTGAAGTTGCACCTTAGAGAACAAGTTTTACACAATAATGTTGGATGGATTTCTTCAACAACCCTCAAAGTTTCACAAATGTGCTGCCCATTCTGAGCTATGTTTTATTTTATTGTCATAGAATTCTAGAACCTTACCCATCTTGACTTTGAGTCCTAGCTCTGCCACCTTCTAGCTGGGTGGCCTAAGCCAGGTCACTTAACCTCTCTGAACCTGTTTTCTCATTCACCACAAGATAATAACCCATCGGGTCATTGGGAAGACCAGAGAAAACACACAGACACTGTCTGGTTGATGTGAGTGCTCAGCAAGCAGCAGGGAGTATTTGTTTCTGCCAGACGGTGAGGTCTTGTTGGTGATCATCTTACTGGCAGCCAGTACAGTGCTCAGTGAGTGCCTGTGCTGGTCGTGATTGCCTGAGAGCGATGGGATAAATAAGCAAGTGCACCAATGGACAGATGTTCACGTGGTAAGAGACCTTCTCACTCATCAAACATGACCCCCCCATCCGATTCAGAGCCTGCCGTTTATAGGACTCTCCTGCAGAACCATCCTGGGGTTCAATGCCGCTCCCAGACCCACTGCTGCCCAGCATAGCAGTGAGTGTGTAATTGGAAACACCTGATCTCACAGAGCCCTGCCCCCACCCTCCCTTATTCTGACCTCCCACTCTCTGGGCACATCGTGGGTGTCACTCTTTGATCCTTCAGCAAACATTGCTCATGGGACTTGTTTACTTGATTAAGAAAACTCTGATGGCCCAGACATGGAGGTTCATACCTGTAATACCAGCTCTCTGGGAGGCCAAGGTGAGTGGATTGCTTGAGCACAGGAGTTCAAGATCAGCCTGAGCAAAAGCAAGATCTTGTGTCAAAAACATTTTAAAAAACATCTGGGCATTGTGGTAGTTGCCTAAAGTCCCAGCCATTTGGGAGGCTGAGGCAGGAGGATCATGTGGGCCTAGCAGCTTGAGGTTGCTGTGAGTTGTGACACCATGGCACTCTACCCAGGGTGACAGAGTGAGATGATGTCAAAAAAAAAAAAAAAAAAAAATTGAAATTTAAAATAAAATGCTTTAAAAAGAAAAAGGAAACTGGATTCAGACTGACTATATAGAGGTATCCCTGTTCTCACATTGTAGCCAGAGGCAAACATCAAACAGCAAAGTGAATGATTAATTCTTTAGTGACCATGGAAACAGGCCAGGGAAGAACCAGGACAGAGTGCCCAGGGCAGAGAGACCAGGGCGGGCTCCTTGGCACTCAGCAAGGTGGCCCAGAAGGGATTCCACTGAAGAAGTGCTGGGCGGGATGGGGCAAAGGTACTTTTTAATATACTGAGAAAGTCACCTCTTAATTCTTCCTGAAAAACCTCATTCATGTTAAGGCTCTTTGTCACCGATCAATGATTATTCACAGCTTCATGGAATATAAACAAACCAAGGCTCAAGCTCTGAGCCAGTTATTTACACCTTTGGCGAGAGTCCGCACTCCCCTGAGTTCGTATTCCCCACCTGTAATGTGAGCAGGGTAAAAGCAGCTCCTGTTGGGGATTGCCATGGAAATTCACTCACCACGCGGGTGCTTCTGTGATGCTGAGCACAGCGCCATCACAGGGACAGCACTGAAAAATGGGACCCATTATTACAACCTTGGTGAATATCCAGCTGCTTCATAGTCAGGCAGGGAGTGAAGTTTAGAACAGTCAAGATGTGACCTGATTACTCAGCTAACTGAAGGCAGAGGTGGTGTTGGCCTCTGGACAGAAAATGAGGTTTTACATACCTTTTAAAATCTCACAATCAGAAATAAAAGTATAGAGAAACTCTCACTTTTCTTGGGGACCAGCCGTGATCATTTGAAATTTTCAGAGGTGAGATCATGGTTGAGAAGAAAAATACTTCTCTTTTTAAATAATTAACTTATAGGTCTTTGCTGGGCAAAGATATGGGCTCAGAGTCATTCTGGAGGTTGAATGGGATACAAAAAAACAAGACAGCTCTCTGTTCTCGGGCGTTTTATGATCTAGTTGAATTTTCCCCCACAATAGTCCGGCAGCACGGATTGTTTTAGGATGGAAGAATTAAGATTTAAAGAAAATGTTTCCAAACTTTCTGTAGAAACCATGTCTCAAATATTTCTGGTCACTTCTTTACAGGAAAGAACCTCTACTTGCAATCAACCACTCACCTTAAACAGATCCACCTTACTGAAACCAACAGAGTAATTCCCACTTTGATGGGACAAGCACCAGTAGCATTTAACCTGTAGTGTTTTAAAACATTGACCATCCTAGGAAAGTAAGTTCTCTCAACTGAATAATAGCCTAGTAATAGAAAGTAATTGTAGGTAGGTCAAGAAACAGGCATTCTGAACCAAATAAACACCCTCATGTTAGCCAGACTTCCTGAAACTATCACACACTAAAAACTACTCATTAAATTTCAATAAACAGTTCTTGAGCACCTACTCATAATAGCCAACCTTAATGAGGGCTCACCGTTACCAGGCCCTTTTATAAACCTCACAACATCCCTATGAGGCCGGAACGATTATCCCCATTTGACAGATGAGAAGATCAAGTCACAGAGAGAGCAAGTAATTTCTACAAGAACATCAGGCTTCACCCAGGCCTGGCGGTGCTGGCGTCTCTGCTCCTAACAGCAATCCTGTGCTGCTTCTGAGAAGCGAGTATTTGCTGGATGTAGCAGAGATGCAAACGTGGTAACCAGTGGGCTCTGACCTTGAGCCATTCACCGTGAAGGAACCAGACACAACATAACCAGATAAACTCTGGTTTATCAGTAGACATTATACTTAAGATTACAGCTCAATTCCTAGGGAACCTCCACCTAGCACAGAGATGCCAAGAAGGGGGCAGGTGAGCAAATGTTGAGCACCCCCGCAGGGAAGGCAGGGCCCAGCTGCCGCCCTCATGATCGCCCTGCTAACCTCACAACAGCACAAAGAGGGATGACATGCTTCCTCTAACGGTCGCACAGCAGTTACACGCACCAGATTTTCTCTGACCCCTTCCTATTCCATATGGAGTTTACAGCTTTGTTTTCACAATTATAAAGAGCAGAACCAGGAGAAAACTAAAGATTTTCCTCCCCTTATTTTTGATTATTTCCTTGTAATAAATTCCCAGAAGCAGGATTGTTGTGTCAAAGTTTATGACTGTTTTATGACTTACACACATTACCCAGACCCACACAGGCTGCCGCCAGCCATGTGTACCAGCTCAAAGTCACACAACTGAAGGTCAAAGGCAGTGAGGAAGCCAACACCCATTGTCTAACCTGCGTGCTGTGAGTCTTGTCTTATTGCTTTTGGATTCAGAGTGCATGTTGATTTGTTTGTACTCGGCCCTCACGGTACAGTTACAAATTCTGTGCTGTCTATGCTGGATCTGACGTCACTCAGCCAGTTGCACTCACCAGAGCAGCAAACACCTGACGGTCACCAGGGATGGGTCACCGTGCTGGCATTGGGAACATCACAAGAAAAAGACACCGTCTCATAAACTCAGAGACCAGGAACAATGCCCAGTGGAAGGCCCTGTAGGATAGACTATGAATTCCAACTACAAGGTTCTTCTATTCAGGATTAACAAACTGTGGCACGTGTACAACATGGAAAAGAAAAGATACTGTGAAATTGCCAGGAAGGCTATATCAACCAGTGTGATATAAACGTGTCAACCGGTCTGTGAAACTAGTGGATGGTGCCCCATGATCATATCAATGTACACAGCTATGATTTAATAAAAAATAAATAAATAAATAAAACTGTTACAGAAGTTCAAAAAAAAAGAAAAGATGGAGACTTTACATCTTTTCTGTTTACCTGGATGGAGCTGAAACACGTTCTTCTCAGTAAAGTACCACGAGAATGTAAAAAAAAATCCAACATAACCACACCTGTGGTGCATCTTACAAGGGTACGTGTGAAACTTACTAAATGTAGAATATAAATGTCTTAACGCAATAACTAAGAAAACGTCAGGAAGGCTGTGTTAAACAGTGTGATGAAAATATTTCAAATTGTATATAAAACCAGTACATTGTGCTTCATGATTGCATTAATGTACACAGCTATGATTTAATTTAAAAAATCCAATGTACTCATTAATAATATAAAATCAATAGATAAACAATTACACAATCACAGGAATGACCTAGTGAGGGGCAGGGGAGAGGCAGGAGAGCAGAAGGAGGAGGGGGAGGGTGACTGGGGGATCCCACCTGAAGTGCACAGTGGGAGGGTGCTCAGCACGCCCCCGGGGGAAGGGCTCAACTTCAATTTGAACTTTACCTTGGAAGTGATAACAATGTAACCTAAAAATTTGTACTCTCATATTAATTTGAAATTTAAAAAAAGATTCTTTTACTCAAGATGGAGAGATGAGACATGAATGGGCCACACTTTGATGAGGGTGTGGGGTGGCAGCTGGGGACTGCTCCGGGGCTTTACAGGAGACAGAGAAGGGAGAGACCTGGGGCGTCTTTGCTGAAGGTGTGAGGTTGGAGTTGAGCCTGAAGGACAGGGGGTTTTGATGGAAGCAAAGAGGTGGGACTCTCAGCCAAAAAGGCTTGTGAATCAAAGTCCACAGCTGCTATCACAGCTGCAAAGGCGACCTCGGGGAGCAGAGGGACGGCTAGTGCATCTGGGAAAGATTTTCTGCATGAAGACCCATGAGACATTTGTTTGTTCACTGAGCAGTCTGGTCTCTATCATGGGGGTCCATGAGAACAAGACCATGCAGAGGAAACTGAACATCTCTTTTCCAGAAGTTTCTCCTCCTGAAGGGCAGCTAAGTTGACCTGATCTTTAACCAGCCAGTGAGGGGCCTATTCAATTCTGACCCTTAATGTTCTTAATGCAATGAATACTTTTTCCCCAAGGCCTGGCTGCTTGGATTCAGGACCCAAAAGGGATTGTTTTCCTGAGTCAGGGAAGGTTCTTCACAAAGGTACAAGGGTGAATAGCCACACCTTGGAACACCTTTGGGAAAGGTCTGACTCAGGGGAGCTACCTCCCTGAATTCCCAGGTTAACAAGCCAGGTATCTGTGGTCTCAAGCCAGCAGAGGCCTCCATTCATTTGGAATGATCAAATCAGTTCACTTAAACAACCTTGACTCACATTTTTCAGAAATTCGAGCACTCCAGTGACTACTTCGGTATTCTTCAAATCCACCCTGACAGTTGGCGGTGAGCAGCAGGGGAGAGTCTTTCCTCCCTGTGCTGCTCCCCTAATGCTGATCTGCGGAGTCCCAGAACCCAGGAGACACCACAGTGTCCACAGTTATCTGCGGATTCCCGAGCCCAGGAGACACCACAGCGTCCACAGTTATCTGCGGATTCCCGAGCCCAGGAGACACCACAGTGTCCACAGTGATCTGAGGAGTCCCAGAGCCCAGGAGACACCACAGTGTCCACAGTGATCTGAGGAGTCCCCAAGCCCAGGAGACACCACAGCGTCCACAGTGATCTGAGGAGTTCCAGAGCCCAGGAGACACCACAGTGTCCACAGTGATCTGAGGAGTTCCCAAGCCCAGGAGACACCACAGCGTCCACAGTGATCTGCAGAGTCCCGGAGCCCAGGAGACACCACAGTGTCCACAGTGATCTGAGGAGTCCCAGAACCCAGGAGATACCACAGTGTCCACAGTGAACTGAGGAGTCCCCAAGCCCAGGAGACACCACAGTGTCCACAGTAATCTGAGGAGTCCCAGAACCCAGGAGATTCTGCAGCATCCATAGTGATTTGAGGAGTCCCCAAGCCCAGGAGACGCCACAATGTCCACAGTGATCTGAGGAGTCCCTGAGCCCAGGAGATACTGCAATGTTCACAGGGACAGGCAGCGATGGACCTTGCAGCAGTGACAATGGTGAATACTCTGCAACTAAGGAGAATATTGTCCTCAAGCTACCAAAAAAAGGTTCCAGCAAGGGTAACACAGACTCTCAAGATCACAGGTGACCAGTGCCCCTAGTAATCAAAGCCTGGCCTTGTGGACTCAAAGGATCCAGAACTGGAGGACCCCTCAGCCATCACCCACTCACCAGACCTTAGGGCTGAGTGTTGAACGGTCAGGACACAACCGAGGTGCCTTGATAGCATCCAGAGCTCAGCCTCAGGCCAGGACACAGAAATGGTTCTGGAGGTGGAGCCCCAAAGTCCTCACCCACTGCGCCAGCCACACAGACCTCCAACCTTGCAGCCTTTGCATACCTCTTCCCCCCACCTGGAACGCTTCCTCCTTCCCTTCGTTCGGTTCTGTGTTCCCACTTCAGCTCCTCAGAGACACCTTCTCCAGCCACCCTGTGAGGCCGCAGCACCTCACTTCCTCTGCTCCCCTGAACACTCAACTTTCTTCGTAGCGCTTACGACTACCTGAAATACTAACTTTGGTTAAGCTCCATGACGTCAGGGACACGTCCTTTCCTTTCTAGTTGCTGCTACACACCAAGCACCTAGCACAGAGCCTGGCACACAGTAAGGCTTCTTATAACCATTTACAGAGTAAGTTAAGAAATTCTTCCTAAGAGCCCAAGGAATCCTACGCAGCCAATCGCTGAACCACACCTTGGGATCCTCAGATACATATTACTCCGTGGAGTCTCCATCCCACCTCCTGGAGGCCCCTTGCTCCACTGCTCCTTATTTCTCTGCTCCATCCTACCCGGAGCCCTGGGAGAGACTGGACATCAGGGAGTTTGGTGGCTGCCCAGCACGGCACAAACACTTCACAAGGGTCAGGAGTGGGACAGGGGACCAAGGACGCTCCCTCCTGCTACTCTGCTCCCCCCGAAACACCACTCTCTCTCCCTCAGCTGCAGACTGAGTCGGATACCTCATGGGGAAGGGAACATTCTTTTTTTTACATTCTAGTCCTTTTGTATTATGATTAAAAAAAATTTGTCACATAAATTTACCCTCGACAGGTTTTGGACATGCAGTCTCTGAACTCACGCACCTCATGTGACTGAACTGTATCCATTGAACGGATGTTCCCGTTTCCCCCCCTGCTGAACCCAGCCCCCGGCCCTGGAAGGTCCTTCTTCCTGTCTCTGTGAACTCGACTGCCTGGGACCCCGCGTAAGCGGCTCACACAGTATTCGTTCTTTTCACACCTGCCTTATCTCATTCAGGTCATATCATCAATGCTCACCCGGGTTGTGGCGTGTATCAGAATTTCCTTCTTTCTAAAGCAAAATAATATTTCGCTGTGTGTGCAGACCACATTTTGCTCATCCGTTCACCTGTCGATGGATATGGCCTGCTCCCATCTCTCACTGCGGTGAACATGGGGGTGCAGATACTCTGTCACTCCTGACTTCAGTTCTCTTGGGTACATACCCAGAAGCAAGACTGCTAGATCATATGGTAACTGTGTTTAATTTCTACACTAATCACCATAGCATTGTCCATAATGGTAGCACCATTTGAAGAGAACATTTTTTTATATTTTATTTTTTTGTTTTTGTTAAATCATGACTGTGTACATTGATGCATTTATGGGGTTCAGTGTACTGATTTGACATACAATGTGAAGCGCTTACATTGAACTGAGTAACACATCCATCACAATTATATTCTTTTCTTAATAGTTTTGAAATGTATCATTGCATCATGCACATTAGGTGAGGTCCCCCCAAATACCTACTCCTCCCGCCTCCCCTCTTCCCTCCCCTCTGTCTCCTTTTCCCCTCTACTCTCTGGACTATGAGTGTATAGTGATTATACATTGATTTCATAGTAGTATTGAGTTCATTGGATACTTTTTTCCCCATTCTTGAGATACTTTACTAAGAAGAATATTTTCCAGCTCCATCCAGGTAAACATAAAAGATGTGACGTCTCCATCTTTTTTATTGCTGCATAGTATTCCATGGTGTACATGTACCACCCTTTGTTAAGCCATTCATGGGTCGATGGGCACTTGGGCTGTTTCTATGTCTTGGCAATTATGAATTGGACTTCAATAAACATTCTGGTGCAAATGTCTTTGTTGTAAAATCATTTTTTATCATCTGGGTATATACCTAGTAAAGGAATTCAGGATCTGATGGTAGGTCTACTTTTAGTTCCTTGAGTGTTCTCAAAACTTCTTTCCAGACAGGTCAGATTAGCTTGCACTGAAGGGAACATTTTTAAAGCAGGCTGGCAAAAAGAAAGCACAAGTCCACTTGAACCAGGAAGGAAGGCAAGGTTATCCCTCACCACAGAGTTTCAGGTGGCCCCAGCCACTGTAGCTCCTGGAGAGTCCAGCTGAGACCTTGCCAATTCCAGGGCGCCACAGACAAACCACAGCGACTCCAGCCAGCCTGACCAACCCCATCCAACCCTGCCATGGGCCTGAACACGTGTGGCAGCCCCTACAGAAAGAACGCCAGGGGGACAGAGGAAGGAAAAAGAAAGGAGGGAGGCCAGTTAGGAAATTAGCCAAGAGCATGACAGACACAAGAAAACATAATAGACACGAAAAGCTGGCAGGGAAAGGGCGGCAAAGAGAGGCAAGTGGGCAAAAAATAAGCACGATCCAAAAACGCAACAAAACATTTTTTTTCTCAAGTTTATTTTACCTGGAATTAATGACAGGAAAGTCCCATAGACGTGAGGCAAATGTTGAGTGCCCCACTGAGTGCCAACATCGCGCCATCCATCTGTCCCTGCAGGTGTATTATTTCTAGTCACGGGATGAAAAGAAAATTTGCTTTCCACAGCTTTTATAGTACTTAAAAGTACATATTTCCAAAGCTTTATTGCCAAAGGTCCAGCTTCCTTCCAGAACCCACAATAACTAATCACACTACTGCTACCAAGTCGAGGAATTGGAATTAACAGCTGGCGGAAGGGTCTGCGTCCATCCTCTGAGTGATCTCTGCTTTAACTGCCTTCCGAGTTAGTGATTTCTCCTAAATATTTATTTCTCCCTGAGGGAAAGATTTCTCTGAGAACTTTCTCTCTGCCCTAAATATTCACAATTCTCGATCTGTTTTTCTATTTGTCCACTTAGAGCTTTTGCTGGAATCAATTTCATTAATTTCCTTCTGAAAATTAGCAAGTCGGAGTAAATCACAGGGAGCTCGTTCCTCTGCCACGCGGCTCCCTCCACTCTCCCGCTCTTCCCTCACTGCCAGGTCACCAAGGTCGCTACTTTCTCTCCAGAACTTCTCTTCAAATTTAAAGGGGGAAAAAAAGAAGAAAATGAGTGAAAAGGAGGAATGATGGAAGGAAGGGGAAAAGGAAGGAAAGAAAAGAGGAATGGAAAAATTTATTCTAAGCTTAAAAATTATTGCAATGTAGCTCCATTCATAATTGCCAAGATGGGGAAGCAACCAAGTGCCCATCAATCCAGGAATGTCTATGCTTACCAGGGAAGGCTATTCAGCCAAAGGAAAAGATGGAGACTTTACATCTTTTGTGTTTACCTGGACAGAGATGAAACACATTTTTCTTAGTAAAGTATCAAAAGCATGGAAAAACAGGGCGGTGCCTGTGGCTCAAAAGAGTAGGGCACTGGGCCCATATGCCAGAGGTGTCGGGTTCAAACACAGTCCCAGCCAAAAACTGCAAAAAAAAAAAAAAGAATGGAAAAACAAGTATTTAATGCACTCAACACTAATATAAAACCAATATATAAACAGCTACACACCCACAAGAAAGGAAAAACACAAGTACAGTCTAGCAAGGGGGAAGGGAGAGGAAAAACAGCGAGGGGGCGAGGCAAGGTGATTGGCAGGATCTCACCTAATTTGCACAAAGTGAGGGTGGTCAGCACGTCTTCTGGGTGAAGGGCTCAACTACAGCTTAGAATTGAAAACAATGTAACCTAAATACTTGTACCTTCATATTCATCTGAAATAAAAAGAATGATTGCAATTTAAACATGGTCGTCAGCATCTATTTGACTAAGAGGTGCCTCCTCCAAGATTCAGAATACTTCTCTCATAATAAAAGACATCACCCAACATTGTAGCAGGATTTCTCTAGTACACCATCAAATTAACTATTACATATAAAACATCCAGGACTGTTAGGCTTCTTGGAAGATTTAACTTATTGGATGAATTAAATCAGGGTCAAAATCATGTTTCAAAGCTAGGATCTCAGGTGGGTCACTTAAACTTTCTGCATCTACAGTTTCCTACCCCATACAATGAAAATGCTAGACCAGATTATCTACAAGATCCTTCTAACTTTAATATTCCGTGTGTATACTGTTTCTCGATTCAATGATTTTCATTTTACTTTATGAGAACACAATATTCACCAATTATCTAGGGACTGTACTTCAATATTTAAAAAGTAATTTAAAAAAATAAAATAAGATAATAAAGGCTTTACTAGCTGCAGAGTGGATTTCCAGAGCCCCAAACCTGGAGACTCAGTTGGAGGCCTTCTGTGGCCTTGCCTGTTCTCATTGGCTGGCCTGGTGGCGGCCAGCTTGTTAACTGGCTTTTATCGTTTGTTTTCACAACAACCTTGAGACTCCTTAGAGCAAATTGTAGGGGCAAAGCATGCTATCCAATTGGCAGTTAGGAAATCCAGATCTCGGTCCTCAGAGGGACGGCCAACTCCTTAATTCCACCCTGATGATGGGAGAGAAGTCACCAGAAGGTTAAGTGACTTGTGCAGCTGGGTGTTGTGAGCCAGCACCCACAACAGGACCCTGAGTCCGCGTCTTTCCGGATGGCGTTCAGTTCCCCCAGCCACACTTCTCCCCTGAATGCTTTTTAATCTGGCATGGTCCACAAATAAAGGAAATTGTGGTTTTCACATCATGATGGAGGCTATTTTTCCACTGTGAATAATAAAAGCAGAGTAACCCATTTGTAGCTCTAAAAGGTTCCCATTCCAGCCGCATTGTTTATTCCTTGGGCTTTCAGCAGTTTTTATTTCAAGATGTCAGTTCTCAACGCGTTTGCATAATTCTGCATTTTATTTTGGGATTCTCTGTCATAACCCTTCATTTTCCCTCCATCAGCTAAGTTGTTGCAAAAGAAAACTGCATTTCCAGGCCAGCCCAATCCTGCAATTTAAACGCTGGCAGGGGCTGTCTTCCTCCCCCCCCCCCCCCCGAGGATTAATTTGCTTCTTTTTTATTCTCAAAGTTTTATGATTCCAAATAAAGGATATAATGGTGCCATTGAGAGTTGAGAAAATGTGGAAGATAAATAGTCTATGTGGGAACTGCTTAAAATGAGAATCGAAGTTTGAGGGAAGAGGTGGGAGAGGTGGGGATTTTTTTATCACGTGAGTGTGGCCTACTAATAGCAGGGATAATAATAATGATGATAAAGGAAATTTCCTCCTTCTGATGAGTCTCGCCTTTATAAACTGACGTGAGACCAAATGGTTCCATTTGTGTCATAAACATAATGAAGCTGAAATTGTACTCCCAAGAAGGTAATATGTTTAATTTTGAAGTTGGGGAGCAGTCGTTAAAATATACATTATTTCTAGGACCTACAACGCAGAGTCTGGGCTTTTAATCTTGATTTCATTGCCCTGGATGGTGACACATTTAAGAAACATGCTAAAATCATCTGCGGGAAACTACTTGGCCAAGGGAAGTCACTTGAATAGATAGATTCTTTTGGTCCAGTTAACCCAAAACAGCTCCTGACTTGGTGGGAGCCACCTATGTGAAGGTCTTACACTAACCCCCACGAGCTTATTAAGGGCAATACAGTAGACATCTATGGGCTGGGTAGCATATGCAAAGCTTTGTGGAGAAACAGAAGAGTCAGGGCTCAGGTTGTGCCATAGAACAGCTATGTCCCCTCACCCTGCAGTCCCCAAATCCTGGGCTGTGGACCAGGACCAGCCTGGCCCATGGCTTGCTAGGAACAGAGCCGTGCTGTGGAGGTGAGCAGTAGGGAAGCAAGTGAAGCTTTGTCTGTGTTTACAGCCGTTCCCACCGCTCACAGCACCACCTGAGCTCGGCCTTCTGTCAGAGAAGTGGTCGCATTAGATCCTCCCAGGAGCACAGACCCTTCTGCAAACTGCACACACGAAGCATCTGGGTTGAGGCTCCTCATGAGAACCTAATGCCTGGTGATCGGAGGTGGAGATGTAATGCACACAGATCTTCCCAAGACCACCACCCAACCCCCATCCATGGAAAAACTGGCCACCAGGAAATTAGTCTCTAGGGCCAGAAAGGCTGGGGTCAACTGCCCTCACTGGTCTGCACTCATGCTGAATCCAGAGCCCAGGAGTGAGTCATTCACCTGCAAAGGTGCTACAGTTCAGGTTATCTTTGCATTGTGCCCTAGAGAGATGAGAGACACAGCAATGATTGGATGGGCACCTGATCACACCACGCCATTGCTTAAACCCTCTAAAGTGCTTCCACTTACACCTCAAATAAATAGCCCCTTAATCCTGGCTTTCAGAACCCCGCACGCCCTTGGCTCTCCCTAGCTCTTTGACCCTAGCTCCTGAATGCCACGTCTTCTCACATTGTCTCTGACCTCCAGGCCTTCAGTGCTTCTCAGTCAATCTAAACCCTCTCCCACCCACGGCACCCACTGCCTCTCCAAAGGGAGCGTCTGTCTCCAGGCCACATGGCCTCTTCTGACCACTCCCACCTCTGCTGGGTGTTACTGTCCAGCGAGGCCTTCCCTAAGCACCCAACTGCAATCAAGTCTCCTCCTGTCTATCACTGTTCTCTCTCGGGTCACACTGGTTTATCTTCCTCGAAGTATTCATTGCCCTCAAAGCTCAGCTGTCTTTCTTCCTGCTCTACCTCAGGACGTCGATTCCACAAGAACAAGGAATTTTCTGAGTCATTTACTGCAATATCTCCTATATGTGGGCAGTGCCAGGGGCTCAGTTAGTATCATATGAATGAATGAATGAATAGAAAGATAAAGATAGCAGGTTGGGGGATGTGGACAGGGCACAAAGGTACCACAGTGAGGTTTAAGTATGGAAAGCATTTCGAATCTTAGAGAGAATTGCAGAAATGTAACTTTGGAGGAAGCCTGTGGCCTTGAAAACCACAATTCACTCTCCAAAATTTAATTAATCTCCAAAATGTCAAAGTTCAAAATGGTAAAGAACTTGGGATCTCTGCCTCACCTCCACATCCTTCAAAGTTCACACTGTTGCTAAAGCTTGTTCCTGTCATCGTATTTTTTACTTACATGTGGAATAAATATTTGCCGAGACGTGGCTTCCTCCAAACCCCAAGCTCTAGAGCCAGGTCTTACAATATTCTCACACACACAAAAAGAGACTTTGCCCACAAGTCGAAAGCCCTGAAAAGACCCTCTTGTTCCCAAGCAGGAGCTGGAGAGGCTGTAACTTTAAAATGTGTGGTTTCTATCTTCTGCGCTGTGGTGGACAAGCCCATCTTTAAGTGTCAGCTGTCACGTCTGCGGGCAGACCGCCAGCTCTGGCCGGCCCTCCAGAGGTGGGGGTGTTATCAGCAGGCCATCGCAGAGCACTTAATGGACCTCCCCTCCTAAATAAACACCCGGAGACACGGGCAGCCTCGTCCTGCTTGTTTGTGTGTTCCTGTCAGGCCCGTCCATTCCAAGGGCCTGCGATGTTACACTTTTTCCCTGGAATATGAGATTGCCCAGAGCTGCCTTTGCGGGCACGGGTGGCGAGAGTGGGAACAGTTTAATGAATCTCCAACGCAGCCTCCAAGTCAGGCCCTGCATATAAAGTCCCCTTTGCAAGGGGGTGGCCAGGGAGATTTATCTTCCCTGGGTGAGACAGTGACCCTGTGCTTTCTCAACCCTACTTTTGCACCAATTACCATGTTATCTCGTTCCCTAAAGGGCCCATGGGATCTTATTGAGACCCTTTAAAACCTGGAGCCAAGTGTCCAACTGATGTTTTAATTGCACTGGTCGTGGTGAGATGCTGTGTTAACTCTTTCAGGGGAAAGTGAACAATTTCCCAGAGACAGGATAAATTAGGAAAAATGTATCATCGTCATCCCCAACACACAAGTCCACATGCCTGGCCAGTCCCAAACACTGGATTTGTGTCCCCATCATCCCTGAGCCAGGCTGGCTTGGAGAGACACAGAGGATGAATCTGCGTTTAGGGTACCCCTCTGACCCACCAGCCTGCCAGCCACCCTCTGCCGTCCACCATTTCCCCCAGAGACCTTCCTTAGGCTCAAATCTTTGTAGCTGTCATGGTGTCTCAATGGGAGCTAATCCACACCTTAGGCGTCAGGAAGTGGTAACCCAGAATGTGCTAACGTCTTTCCAGTCCAATGGGATGTACGTGAAGAATGCTTCTTATTTCTCTTCCCTGCGCCTCTTGCCAGGTCTTCCTGGAACTGCTGTAGTAAGGTCTTTATTTTATCATTGTATGTGTTTAAGGTGACCGTGTGATGTTGGGTGCACTATATAGTGAAATGATCACCACAGCAAAACACAAGCACACACCTGACCCGCAGCCTCTTAGGGGGACTTGGGCACACTCTGCTCCTGCCAGTCAGTCTCCTGATTGGTGTCCACCCTTTTCTGTCCAGCAGGAAAGAGGCTCTCCTCCCAACATCTAGTTATAACAGCCCCAGTATAATAAGGAGACTGACTGTTTAGGGGAGGTTCTCCTAAGGGTCCCTCTGCTAAGGGAGTGGAAGGGCGACCCCCTTCTGGTGGGAGTTCCAAGGGCTGAGGTGGGCAGTGTCAGGCCTTGGAGAGGAGGGGTCCCTTATTTCCCCCAGGAGCTCTGACTCAGGTTTCTTTTCCTCCTGCTCCTTCTCTCCATAGAAGCCTCACAAATCCCAGTGAAAGAGGAAGCCTCTTCGGTATAAGAATATCAACACGCCTGCTCCTGTTGGTTCTCCAAACGCAGCCTCCAAGCCTCTCTCTACTCATCTCCATGACTAAGAGAGTGGTATTTTTTACTTACAGTAAAAATGAAAGTATAGCATACAATAAAAAGCATCTATCAGAGAGAGAAAAGGGATCTGGGTGGGCTGGAGGGCACTTTCCCCTAACTTAGCAGACTCTAAGAGTTGCAGGCAATTCAAACCAAATAGAAAAGAAGAATTAAGAAAGTGTCAGGACCCATTTTTGTATAAAATTTGTTGGTGTTGTTCATTTAAATCAAAAAATAAACACAAAAAAATCTGAGTTAAAGTACAATGGCTGCCTTAGACAGATAATAAGATTAGGGTATGGACAGACGTTAACATTGCTAAGATTTTTATTAAGACTATACAGATTTCTCAAGTGTTTTAGGTTCCACGGTCCAATGAGTTTAGAAAATGGACAGAAATGATGTGAAATAAGTTTCTCAATCTTTAGTCTCTACGAGTCCGCACTGGGGATTTCCAAGAGGGAGATCTAGGAGGCAAGGTTTCCCACATGTCTGTATCGACACAGATCCTGCCTTCCAGCCCATCTCACGGGACTGCGGAGCCACAGGGCAAGCTGGGAGAATGCTGTCTGAGGGAAAAGGGATCGCACAAGCTGCCCTGGCCCCTCAAACTGCTGGCCTGAGGCCAAGGGCACAAAAGAAGTCTTTGTGGGCCGCTGAGCCCTGGCCCAGCTCCCTGGGAGGCTATGCTGAGGTGCACAGAGGGGTCCAAAGCCCCTCCTTGTAATAAGTGCTTGGCTTCTGGGCCTTGCCCCTCTGTCTCCTTTGGGGGCCTCACAGAGTGACCCCAGTAGGTCTTTCCTTCTTATCACAACAAACATTAGGTGTAGGGGAAAACTGAGATGTAAAGACTCACTCCTCTTCTTACAAAACTTCAAGGTCTGCAGGCAGGCCAAAGTCACACAGAAAAATGCAAGAATTCAACGTCACTGCTTTAGAAGGTGTGTGCATCATTAATCCTGCCATCATTTTTCAAGCCTGCACTGACTTTTTTGTTTTCTGAATGATTTTAAATGTAAACAACAGATAAAAATAATAATTCAATAAAAATCTAAGTAATTTTTTTTTAAAAAGAAGAAAGGGTGTGTGCAATGGGAATGAAGTAGCACCCAGGTTTCAGAATCAAGAACGGCTTCAAGGTCTTGCCAGGTGGCCGAGGGCAAGAGAATGTTCCAGGGACAGAACATGGTCTCATCTCAAGATCCTTTGGATCCTGAAGATCCGTAATTTAACAACATCTGCCATATACCAATGGTTTTCAACAAAAAGAACCTTGCTCCCTCAGGGGCATGTATTTGGCAATGTCTGGATACACTTTTATGGTCTCAACAGAGGGGGATAGACTCAACACTGGCATCTGGTGGGTTTGCCAAGGATGCTGCTAAGGGTCCTAGAAAGAACAGAACAGCCCCAACAACAAAACATATCCTTCCCGAGTGTGCTGAGGCTGAGGGGTCTGCCACAGGGAAATCACAGAGCTGTGAAGACTCGATAACTCAGGCACCTACAAGTGTCTGCTGAGGAAGACTAGGAAAGGGTCCCTTGCTCTCCTCCCATTCCCAGAGTATGAACTCCTCAAGGTCCCCGGCCTGCCAGTGGGCACACCTCCTGCATGTGTAGTGTAGACACAACTACAACAGGGACTCTAACCAACAAATGCAAACACTGTAACCTAATTGTTTGAACCCTCACACTAATTTGAAATTAAAAAAAAAATATATCACTGACCCTGCCTTGTTAGTGTTTACATTGCAAAGGCAAAGTGAATGGATGGAACAGGTTTCCAGGAAGCAGAGGTGATAAGAAAGATGCAGAGAAGACAGGTGTCTTATATTTCAGCACAACTGAGTAGCTGAAAACAACAGAAGCTCTTCCTCTCATAGTTCTGAAAGCCAGAAATCTGACATGGAGGTGTTGGCAGGGTTGTTTCCCCCTGAGACCCTGAGGGAGAATCCTTCCTCCGTCTGGAGCTATCAGGTGTCCTGGGCTGGTGCCTCCACGCCCTGGGATCTCCACTTGGCCATCCCCTCTGTACCCCTTAATCCAGAATGATCTCATCTCAAGATCCATAATTGAATGACATCTTCAGTGACTCTTTTTCCAAATAAGGCCATAGTCACAGGTACTGAGGAGCCAGGACATGGACACAGCCTTGGGGGCCACCATTCAAAGCACTGCAACAAGTGTGTCAGGACAGCAGGGAAGGGGTACATCCTCAGGAAAGGAGGGGTGGCTCCTGGACCTGGGATGGCCTTGGGGGCTCCATTTATGAGTCTTACGTCAGTAAGTCAGCAATACAAATATGAGGGACATTTCACTTTGAAATGCAAATCCTTGCATGCAGGATATGTGCATGCCCGATATTTATAATGGGAAGGGTCCATTGAGGGAAGCAAGTCAGAGAAGTCAACAAAAACCTCCCTGAATTCACGTGGAGTCCCTAGAGCTGGGTCTTTGCAATCCAGTAAGGGCAAAGATTCCATCCCGCTGTTGGTGGGAAGCCTCATTTTCTTGGGAGTAGAGAGTAGAACTTGAGAAGCTGTAAGGAGCTCTGGAGGCCACAAAGTACCTCAGTTTGAGCCCCAGTCCTCAAGGTAAGGAACACTGGGCCTCTGTTTGAAAATTGGCCCTGTTGCCTTAAATTATCCCCACTTCTCATCTGGATACAACCTCGCAGGGCTGCTGCTCAGACGAGGTCGTCCCATCAAAGCTGCATCGGGGCAGGAGGAGACATATTTTAAAGTGACATATCCAAGAGGCAAGCCCTGGGTGCTGTAAATGAGCACATTATTTCCAAGGTGGAAATGACTCCTGGAATACCCTGTAATCCCACGTTTCTCAATAAATCTCATGTAATAAATTCTCCCAGGCACTAAGAATCTGGTCTCTGGGTGACACATTGGAGAGAGAGCTGAAGGTCACTCAAAAAAGGGAAGGGCACCAAATGTGCCTCTGATGGTGACTCTAAGGTCACATCATCAAAACAGGCTTGCTTTTCAGGGATGGGACACAATAAGCAGCCCCCTCAGACCACTGGTGTGATGGCCGGGACTTCCCCATTTTACACCAATACTCCAGTCACTTGGTCTTCGGAAAGATCGGAAGCTGGTGCCAGAGTTTTCCACTCCAAATGCCTTTCAATGTAATAATACTTAATACTCCCTTTCAAGACAGCTTTACTCTTTCTCTGAATATTTTCATGGGACTGTAACCCATTTGTACGTAAAATTGGTTGAAAGTGACATGTTGAAAAGTCCAGCAAACACTGCAGCACACTCCGTTTTCAAGGAATATAAAATTGGGCTCTGTCTGACACGTTGACTGTGCTTGTGAAAACAGAATGTCACATCTCAAAAGGTTACTCTTGATAGTTTTCTTAAAAAAAATAAAATAAAATAAACAGACCTCTTCGGCAAACAGCCCCTTTGTATTCCCATTTCCATGGAAACACTGGCGATTGTTCTTTTTGTGGCATGGTTTTTTTCACTTGGTACAATCTCTAGTTTAGACAGCTTCCTTGGGGACCCTCAGAATTCAGGAAATCGTCTTTATCAAGCCAGCATATGATATTTTGATAGAGTCTAGAGATATTACCCACACGGCAGGCCTAAGGGAAAGGAAGAACTTGAGTAATTACTGTTCAGGTTGGAGGAAGGGGATCTCATTCTGTCCTGAGTAGCGCTGTCATCATTACCCATTTTATCCAATATCTCTACTTTGAAACTTCCTCGATCTGAAAGGTATTTGTTACCTTTCTTGCAGAGGAGTCACAGTAATATATGTAGAAACTCTCTCCTCCACAAGGTGGAATTTAATCCACCTCCTTTGATGGGCTGGCCCTAGTGACTCACTTCTAAAAAGCAGAGTATGGAGAAGGATAAGTCACAATTTTATGGTGCCAGGACCCTGCAGTTGTCTCCTTAACCAAGTGACGAAGGTTATTAGCATCAGAGATAAGTCATTTTGACCACATGTGCTTCCTGGCATGATCTGATGAGAAGGGAACTCCACCTCTAGAATTCTTCTTCAAATACAAAACTCTGTAATTGTGGGCAAAAATTAGACAAACCCCAACTGAGGAGTATTCTACAAAACACTTGGCTAGTAATCTTCAAAGCTGTCAAGAGCGTAAAAAGTAAGGAAAGTGAGAGACTGTGACAGACCGGAGGAGATGGAGGAGGCATGGTGACTAAATCAATGATTTCTGGATTTGACCAAATAATAGGGCACTAAACTAACTAAAAAGCCAGTTAGCCCCAAACACAATCAATAGCTTAGTGAACACTACTGTAGTAATGTGAATTACTCCTTTTTTGTAACGTGGAGCGCTTCATGAATTTAGATGTCATCCTTGCAGAGGGGCCCTGCTAATCTTCCCTGCATTGTTGCAATTTTGGTGCATGTGCTACGGGAGCGAGCATGCTCACTCTTAATGGATACACCCCACTTACGTGTTAGAGGTAAAGAAAAACGGATCAGACTATATGGGAACTCTCTGTACAATCTTATCATTCCAGAACAAAAGTCTGCGTTAAATAAAAAATAGCCACACGAGAAGAAAAGGGGCGATGCTTTTGCAAAATGAAGTGGACTCTTGTTAAGATGACATTACTGAGATAGGATTAGAAAAACAGACATAGAGATACAGGGAGAGAGACCACAACTGGAGATTGAAGGTCTAAATCCCGAAGAAAAATTAGACTTGGAGAAGAATTCAAACCAGTAGGCAAACTGTTTACAGTGCCCGGTATGTGTCCTTCAACTGTGATTGAAATTACAATCTTCAAGGAAGATTTGTACAATTGAAGATTCCTGGGCCCCACTTTCTCAGTTCTAAATCAGTAGATATGTAGAAGGACCCAGTCACCCACGTTTCATGAAAGCATGGCCCGCTCCCCAAACACACAGACTCTGGGTCCCTCTCCACTCCCTCTGAATCTGGGCTCCTCATGGGCTGTGACTAAGGGAATGCAGAGGAAGAGCTCTGTAACTGAGATGGGCAAATCTGTGTGTCAGTGTGAATGAGTCACATGGTGCCCACACATCTGATCAAACGTTGCTCTGGACATGTCGTGAGGAAGACTCTGGATGAGACTATATTTGAATCAGTAGTCTGAGCAGAGCAGACTGCCCTCCTAATGGGAGCTGTCCTCACTCTCCCTTGAAGACTTGACTAGGACAAAAAGGCTGAGCATTCCTCCTCCCCGGCTACCTTGAGCTGGGATGTCGGCTGCAAACTTAGTAAATGTAGAATGTAAATGTCTCAACACAATGACTGTGAAATTGCCAGGAAGGCTATGTTAACCAGTGTGATATAAACGTGTGAACCAGTCTGTGAAACTAATGTATGATGCCCCATGATCATACCATTGTACATAGCTATGATTTAATAAAAACAAATTAATTAATTAATTAATTAATTAAAAAAAAAACCCACCTTTGGACTTAAACTGAAACACCAGCCTGTGGTGAAGCTTCCAGACTTTGGGCTGGAACCACACTATTTTCTGTCTTGGTTCTCCAGACCCCAGATCCTGGGACTCAGCCTGTGTGATCATGTGAGCTAGTTCTTTACAGCAAATCTCCTTTTGTATAAACATACATATATACATGTGATTGTGTATATATAAAAAAGAATGCAAATTCTTTATAATATATCTCTTTATACTCAAGTGTAAGCTGACCCGAGTATAAGCCGACCCCCTTAATTTTACCCTAAAAACTGGGAAAACTTAGTGACTCGAGTATAAGCCAAGGTGGAAAATGCAGCAGCCACTGGTAAATTTCAAAAATAAAAAATATATAGCCAAAACAAT
>CAUYPK010130310.1:0-10687 GCA_963574355.1 Loris lydekkerianus
GCGGGGGGTTGCGGTGCGCTGGGGGTGTCCAAGGCACAACACCAAACGGCAATAAAGGGACACACTGTCAAAAATAAAAAAAAAAAAAAAAAAAAAAAAAAAACAGAAGTCAAATTTAGCCTTTTGTATGTAATAAAAATATATTTCCTTAATCTGTTCTTTTAGCAATCAAGAAAACTATGATACCTCTTTCAAATAACAGGTTTGACAGACAATTGCAATGCCATTAGTTATTATATGCTACATGATCAGGTAAGTACTATGGATGTCTATTACGTTACTGTAATCTCTATTTTTCTCTCTGTGATTGGATAGCATTCTTTCTATGTAACTTATCACATAGTTTTTCTAATTCTAATATATAAGAGGTTTTTGCTTTATTTAAAGGAATAAAAATTATTTTGTGGTCATTTACAGCATTATGTGCCTCTTCTGGTTGGTAGTATTTTTAATGTTCATTCTATTAACTTAGCTATCTATTAGCTAAGTTCTCAGTTTTTGAATAAATGGAAATTTCAATTTCAAATGCACTGTATAATTTCCAGTAATTGATATTTTGCATTGTTTGTGTATAAGAAATGCATTTATTCATAATTCTATTATTGATCATTTTATGAATACCAAATATGTACATCAATAATAAAATGGGAGAGATTAAAATACATAACATAGGTTATACTCAAAATGGATATATACCTTAATTTTAAAAATAAATAATATTCATAATGGTTAGAGAAATTTGAGATTGGAGAGATTTTTTCCTACAAAATGCTAAGTAAATAAATATAATATCTGAGTACATATATGTATATATAAGAAATATATTTCTTATTTATCTGCAATAAACTAAAAATCATGAGATATAAATATATAATACCCTTACCTTTATAAGTTTTATTATTTTTGCTTCTTGCTTACTAAATTATTAAGAAGTTGTCACATGTGATCATGAAGTAAATTTATTCCTCCTGAAGTAGATGAAATAGTCATTTATTTAAAAAAAAAAACAAAATTTACATTTGTCCAAATTATTTAATATGAGACCATGGTATTATAAAGTAAGAGGTTATAATTGATAGCTTTAATTTGCTTTATATATGTCCAAGGAAATTAATTGTAAAACATTATTAACATGTAAAAAGACTGATATAACATTGCCTTACCAACCACAACCAGGGCTCACAAATCTCTCACTTGTTTCAGTTAGTAGAAAATGTAAGAGGAAAGCATAATGAAAATGCTTTGCATTTTTCTTTTGAAGAGACAGAGTGTGCAGTACCATGAGAAATAAATAAATAAAGTAGTTATCTGGTGTAACTTTACCTATATTGGGCCATATCTGAATTTCCTGTCTATAACAAACCTTATCACTGAGAGTATTGATTTGGACACTAAAAAGGTACCATATGAAAGACCATCCACCATCCATCCTTGAGAAAACAAATGATCAACTTTGTTTTCCCACATATTGACTGACCTCTATTAATATTCTACCCTTCAGGAGAAAAATAAAAATAAACAATGGAATAGCAACAACAAAAGCTATAGCAAAGATTTCTGCTCTTTACCTTGGCCATTTGGTAAAAATTATTCCTTGATGATTTCACTATAGTAATTTAAGACAAGTGATTTATTAGTTAAATGGAAAGTTTGTATTATGGTTGAGACATAATTGCTAAGATATTCAACTTAGATTCACAAGAACATATTGCTTAATTTCAAAAGTAATATCACTGTAAAATTTCAAAGTGCTCTATTCCATTGATGGTGAAATGTACCACCAAAACCACCAATTGTTGTGTCATCCATCTTAGAATTAGGAAAACTGACTTTTTAATTTTTTTTTTATTTTATTTATTAATGTGAGGGTACTGATGACCAAATCACAATATTTGAATTTGTTAGGTAAAGTCCCTCTTGTAGCTATGTCCTACACCCAAAAGGTGTGACCTACACTCCTGTTTTTTTTGTTTTTTTTTTTGAAACAGAGTCTCAAGCTATCACCTTAGTAGAGTGTCATGGCGTCACAGTTCACAGCAACCTCAAACTCTTGGGCTTAAGTGATTCTCTTGCCTCAGCCTCCTAAGTAGCTAGGACAATAGGCGCCCACCACAATGCCCGGCTATTTTGTTGCTGTCGTTGTTGTTGCAGTTATCATTGTAGTTTTAGTGGGCCTGAGCTGGGTTTGAACTGCCAGCCTCAGTGTATGTGGCCAGTGCCCTGCCCACTGAGCTATTGGTGCCACCACTCTGTGTGCTCTTAAATATGTTCTTTCTTTATGTAAGTTTTCATAAGGGTACAACAAGAAAATGATGTTTTACTCCATCCAATGATTCAGTTTTATTTCTGTCACTAAACACATAATTTCAAAGTCATTAATGAATGCTAGTGTCTATAAAACTCCCAAGGTTCATTAAGGCTATTTGCACAATATAGATATAACTGGTGTAGCACAGACTGAATTTTACATAGAACTGTGTAAAATATTTCTTATAAATAAGGTAATCAGATTATAATTTTATCATTTGCCCAACTCATTTTAATGGACATATTTCTTTAAAAAATATTGATGAATTGCCAGATACTGTGCTAGGCACTGAGGGCGTAATGATGCATAGACAAGAGTAATAAATATAGACCATTTCTGTTTTGACTTAGGCCTGAAAAATTATGTTAGTGGGTTTTTTTTTTAATTTATCTTGAAAGTGAAAAAAAAATTGAAATTAGAGTTGCTTTTATTGCTATACCAGAAATAATGCAATCAGTCATTAAGCTGTTGATAAAATTACCTAGTTGATACTTGCTCCATTTAATAGGTGAATTCAATTGATTAAAAGACAGTGAAGTCTAGGACTGTCTCATAACCAAGAATTGATTTCAAAACTTTCAGACATTAAATTGTTCTGATTTTGTCTACTCCAAGCATTTGTCTATCTTAAGAAAATAATTCTTTTCTGTTTTCAATATCTGAGAAAGAGTATCATGGCAACCTTAAGCTGACCAGTTAATCTTCCATATTGTATAGTACACTTGTGTCATAAGAGTCTTCACTCAAAAGAAATATCTGTTAAAGCAACCTGTAAATAGATTTTCTACTTTCTTCATCACTGATTGACAAGATTCTTTGAAATTAAAGTGGTTGATCCCAGATATAATGATGATACAAGAAAAATACCTTTGATTTTACTAGCCCATTTTCTCCCTTCCATTCTTATGGTGACTTAAGAGCCATTGTGTTTCTGTTCTCTCCTTATTGAAACTTACTCTCATAGTTTCCTGTCCCCAAATGGGGAAAAGTATTTAACGAAGTTTTTATTTCTTCCATGGTCAGTTGCAGCTTATTCAAGTTCTGTGATTGAACTGAAACTCTTTTAATTAGGCAATGACTAATATGCATCATTGAAAGCTAAGAAATGTGAATATGCCCAAAATGAGGCAGGAAGAAATGTACCTAACATGAGATTGAATGAGAAGGAATTAGTTTTCATCAACATAAATGGCAAGAAATTCTTTTCATGCATCAAATTATCATGTCTTTTTATGATGAGCTAAAAATCAATTCAAAAGACAACAAACTTTGGGTAGATACCCAGTATAGACAGAATGCTGGGTTAAATGGTCAGTTTATATTTATTTCTGTGAGAAATCTCCATATTCTTTTCCATATAAGTTGCACTAATTTGCAGTCCCACCAACAGTGTGTAAGTGTTACTTTCTTTCTGCATCTATGTGAGCATCTATTGTTTTTTGACTTTTTCATAATGGCCATTCTGACAGGGGTAAAGTCATTGTTATCAAAAAGACGCCTGCACTTGAATGTTTATCACAGCGTAATTCACAATCACAGAGATGTTGAATCAAACTTAAGTGTTCATTAATTCATGAGTGCATTAACAAAATGTTACACACACAGACACACATACACACACACACCATAGAATACACACAGACACACAGACACACGCACATACCATAGAATACTACTACTCATACATTAAAAAGGAATGAATTAATGTCTTTTTCAGCAATTTGGTTGGAACTGGAGACCATTATCCTAAGTGAAGTATCTCAGGAATGGGAAAACAAACACTACAAGTACTCTTTAATAATTTGGAACTAATCAATGGTCATAGAGAAAAGTAAAAGTCATTGGAAATGCAGAATACAAATGCCTACATACAGTAACTAAGAAAATATATTCTTGTCAAATTATACTGGAACATGTTCAATAGTTGTAATAACAGTCCATGAAAAAAAATTTATTTGTAATAAAAAATAGGCCACATTCTGTGAATTCTTTATAATAAAACAAGAATTTAAAAGAAATTAAAAACCAAATTATCCATTTGATTCTAAAGACAAAGTTATATTTATAAAAATATAAAAACAGAAATTGTAACAAAAATATAGTAAATACTATTTAAAGCATTATATATGAAAACTTATGTGAGGAGAATCAAGTTAAATATGGCAAATGGAGCACCCACATTTGCTACAATAATGACCTCTTGCCTAATAAAAGATCTCAGAAAGAGGTATAAAATATGAAAGAATAAGCTTAGAAAAAAACTTTCAGAGTATGTGGTTAAATAACATAGAATTATAAGGAGAGCCTGTCAATTCATTGCTGTTGTCGGATTAACTCTGAGGACAAAACCGAGTGAAGATAACCTCTATAGAAAATAAATTATCAATTTCACATAAGAATACATATATATGTATTCCTGAAATACATTGAAAATGAAATGCAGCAAGTTCTTAAAAGGAATAATCATTCATAACCTAGTAGGTATCATCCCAAGAATTCAAGGAAATTTCATAATTAAAAACATATTAATGTAATTCTCAGAAACATATTAAAGTCAAAAATAGACTCAACATTGTTAAAATGTCCATGCTGCCAAAGTTATTTACAGATTCAATGCAGTCTCTATTAAAATACCACATCATATTTCACAGATCTAGAAAAAAATAATTCTAAGCTTCATTTAGAACCAAAAAGACCCTGAACAGCTAAAGCAATATTAAGCAAAAAGAACAAATTTGGATGCATTGCATTAGCAGACTTCAAATTATACTACAAGGCTATAGTCACCGAAATAACATGGTGTTGGTAAAAAAAAAAAAAAAAAAAAAAAAAAAAAAAGAGAGAGAGAGAGAGAGAGAGAGAGAGAGCGCAGTGGAACAGAACAGAGTCCCTAGATATAAAATTATTTATCTCCAACCAACTGACGTTCAACAAAGCAGACAACATTTACTGGCCAAAGGAAGCCCTATTTGTTAAATAGTGCTGAGAATATTAGATAGCCGCATGCAGAAGAATGAAACAGATCCCTTATCTCTCACCATCTATAAACATTAATTTAAGTTAGACAAAAGACTTAAACATAAGCCATGAAACTGTAAAGGTTCTAGAAGAAAATGTAGGAAAAATTCTTCTCGACATTGGCCTAGGCAAAGAATTTATGACTAAGACAGCAGAGAGAATTACAGCAAAAACAAAAGTAAAAAGCTTCTGCACAACTAAGGAAATAACCAACCCCTGTCAAAATGGCCATTATTAAAAAGTTAAAAAAACATAGATATTGATGCGGATGCAGAGAGAAAGGAATGCTTATACTCTGCTGGTGGGACTGAAAATTAGTACAACCTCCATGGAAAACAGTATAGGGATTCCTCAAAGATATATAGACTTACCATTCAATCTAGCAATCTCCCTATTGGGTATTTACCAAAGGAAAACAGCCATTTTATCAAAAATACACCTGCACTCAAATGTTTATTGCAGCATGGTTCACAATTGCAAAAATGTGGAATTGACCTAAGTGCCCATCAATTCATGAGTGGCTTAACAAAATATATATATACACACACTATATATATATGTGTATATGTATAATACACACATGCACACACATATATATACACACACATATACATACACACATTCACAACATATATACACACACATGCACATACACCATAGAGTACTACTCGGTCATAAAAAGGAACGAATTAATGTCTTTTTCAGCAATGTGCATAGAACTGCAGACCATTCTCCTAAGTGAAATAACTCAAGAATGGAAAAACAAACACCACATATACTTTCTAATAATTTGGAACTAATTGCTTTGCACACATGGACACAGAGGGGTAAAAGTCATTGGAAATCAAGAAGAGGGGGATAATGGTTAAACCCTACTAAACAGGCACAGTGAATACCATTCGGGGTGGTGGGCACACTAATAGCCATGATTTAAGCATTCTAAAGGCTATCCATGTAGCAAAAACATCTGTAGACCCTTAATACTTTAAAATAAAAAAGATAACCTAAAAGGGACTTTTTGTTGAAGCATTTGAGTGAATATTGTTCTTAACTGTCTGACTTTAATTCACATTATTTATTTTAATGAAAATTTATGGAAAATTTACCTTGTGCCAGAAACATTATGTACATTTGTTATATTTAGTATTCACAAGAATACTTTCAGAAAATACATTCTAAGTTCCCTTTTTATGGATGAGAAAACTGAAGTTCACATAAATTATGCTACTTACCAAGGTCACATAGCCAGTATGACCCAGAGCTTGGATTCAAACTCAGATTTGCCTGACTAATGTTTACCCCTCACTATGATAAGTACACTATACTCTAAATACTCTGTTTTTAATTTTTAAGATACGATACAACTGAAATTAATATTCTATTGCAAACTGAGTTTTTTGATATGTTTCAAATACACAAATTGTCAATAAACAAAATTGTCCATCCATAGTAATAAATCTGCTCATCAACTTATCTAGCTGTTGATCTATGTTTATATATCCATTTAACTATTTATAATTTTATAACCTTACCCTCATTCCTGTTCCCAGAGTGTACTTTTTAAAGAGAATCTTTGACAGTAGAATGTGATTTTGAAGGAAATAGACCTAGGTATGAAAAATCCTGGCTTTGTCATCTACACGCATTAGTTAGCATATGTTTGGCATGAAATGAGAACAAAATATAAGATGTTAGAAGAGGCAGTGTATCTCAAATACTTATCCTAGAGACAACAGTAGCTTATGTAATAATGAGATTAATTAAACATTAAGTCAAATTCAGTCAATTTTTATTGTGGAAATACAGAGACTCAGTCAAATGATATGATAAATCAATTTATTGCCAATTAATTTACTTAAAAATAATCTTTGTTCCTTTAGTAAGGAAAAACAGCTAACTTTGACCATATGATTATTTTTAATTGATTTATTTAGGCTGCATCTAAGGGGCAATGCCAATAAAAAGAAAGCTACCAAGGCAACAAGAAATCTAATTAAAAGTATGAGATTTGGTGGGTTTTTTGCTTTCCTAAAATTATGAATATTTATAGACCACAATACCAGTATATTATTTCCTTGGTTAATATTATTTTCCTCCTTAAAGCTTTGTTTATAGACTCTGAAAGATGTGATGGAATATCCAGTATCATTTCAATATTAGGTCAATGTGAGTCTCAGATTGCTCATATTTCTTTGGAGGATTGTAGTTGAAGAAAAACTTTATATGTAGTACTTTAATTCTGTTTGTTGGTATGCAAGTATTGGAACCTTAGTCATTTCTTGAACTCTAATCAAGTTATTTGCCTATGTAACAATAAATTACTAGGTAGCTGAAATGTCATTTCTGACTGGTAATTTTTACATTTTTAAAAACCATAATTTAAGTTTTAGAATTTAGTTGCTATCTCAATTTCTGTTTGAAGTTAGTTTAATCATTCTATTTGAAATGTACCTCAAAAATCCTCCTATCACATACATAAACACACCATCCACATGTCCTATATCAAATTGGAAGTGATATGAGCATTGTAACTCTTAATTTATGGACTACTAAGGGTTTTACTATGTTTTGGCTTAGCCCAATTATTCTAGTTGGTATACCATGCCAAACTTAATTTATTCACAGTCTTCAAAATTATATAAATTTTATTTATTATTATTATTATTATTATTATTATTATTATTTTGGAGGCAGAGTCTCATTTTGCCACCCTCAGTAGAGTACTGTGAAATCATAGCTCACAGTAACTTCAAACTGTTGGGCTCAAGCAATTCTCTTACCTTAGCCTCCTGAGTAGCTGGGACTCTAGGTGCCTGCCACAACACCAGGTTATTTTGAAAGACAGGGTCTCGCTCTTGCTCAGACTGGTCTCAAACCTGTTAGCTCAGGCAATCCACCGCCTTGGCCTCCCAGAGTGCTAAGATTACTGGTGGGAGCCACCGCGCCTGGCCTAAAAGTACATAAATTTTAAATAAAATGTGGTTATTAATACTCAAAAGATAGTCTACATACCTTCCAATCCTCCCTCCCTCTCTCTCTCTCTCATCTATCTATATTTATCTATCTGTCCATCTATCTATCCTTATTTATCCATTCCTCCAATTCATGAAGTCAGTGGGCTCTTTATAAAGACAAAAATTAGTCACCCTAAGCTTTAATACACAAGGTTAAGTTTGCTAGAAAAGTCCTCCCGTCTTTTTCTTTGTTTTCCCAATCTCTTTCCCTTTGGCTTTCATTTCTATTTGTATCAGCCTGTCTTGGTTGTCATCTACTCCTATATTGTCTATGTAGAAACTGATGAAGTACTGTCAGCTTTACGAAGTCCTTTCACAGTTGCTTACTACTACCTTCTATTTGCCCCCAAAGCATTAGGGCCCCTTAGGCACTTTCATATTTCTATTCCTTTACTATATACATCCTAACTTTTTCTATAGCTGTTAAGCTAAGATTTATCAACATTTAATATTATAAAAATGTCATTGTTCTACATGGCTACCACCTAAACTATGGAGAATTTCACTTACATAGCACAGCAGGCTAATAATAATGAAGTCATTTGCAATGACTTTTTGAATGTTTCCCCAAATCATGCTTTTATTTAGATAAATCATTTTGGTTACATAAGTAGCTCAGAAATATGACATTATTTCATTGCAGAGGGGATTATTTTTTTAATAGTACAGCAATTATATCCTAAAATAACTGTTATTTAATCCATTCCATCAGCCTTGGGTGACTAGGCAGATGTCACATATTCTCAAATATTGGACTTCAGGTGAGTTGGGCCTGTTACTGGGGAAGAGGCATTTTCAGATGTTATATGGGATGCCAGAAAGCAGTGCCCTCAGATAATGATGCCAATAGCTCTCAGAAGGTCTCATTTGAAGCAAAATTATAGGGTCTTAGAATAATACTATTTTGGAGCTAAATGGGGAAAATTCAAAACTCTTCTCTTAATTAATTTTTTAGTAGGTGAGGAAGCAAAGTGATCCAAATAATTAGGGGACTTGCCTGAGATCATGCATCTAATAAAAGGCACACCCTAAGAAGATCTCTGGACTTCCAATTATCATTCCACTAAATTGGCCTTACTACATATCTTCCCACTCCTGTTCCACATTAACTGATTTGATAGAAAGAAATAGAGGCTTGACAGCATATTTTAATAGAAAATGAGTGGATTTTCACATTAGAACAGTCTAAATTTGAAACTTGCCTAAACCAAAATCTTCATTTGTGTACACAGTATCCTCCAGAAAGGCTGGAGTGATGCTCCAGCTTTTTCCTGCATGTGTCATCATCTCCCACCACACAAGTACACACATGCTCCCTCTCTATTGGCTCATTCTCACATCAGCATTCAAACTGGCTTGTTATTTCTGTTATCCCAAAGAAAACGATGTTTTACTCTACTTCCCCATTTTTTATAATTCTTTAATGGAAAATTGTGGAAACATCACAGAAGTGTTGCTATACTCACTATGCCCAATTATTTTTTCCCATTTTCCTTTGAACTCACGTTAGTAAGGCTTTCCATCCATCACTACAGAAACGTGACTCTTGTCAAGGTCACGTTTCATCAGTCAACTATCTAACAAACACAAATTTAGTAATTTCTCTGGCATCCATTCTTCAGTGGGAGTTTATCTAAAAGTTTATTGATAGAGCCTTATATTTGGTTGAACAGTTCTAAGCTAAAGATTGTGTCTGAGTTGGCTTTGGGCAGGCATCCTCAAACTTTTTAAACAGGGGGACAATTCACTGTCCCTCAGACCATTGGCGGGCCAGACTATAGTTTAAAATAAAAACAAAAAACTATGAACAAATTCCTATGCACACTGCACATATCTTATTTTGAAGTAAATAAAATGGGAACAAATACAATCACACCACCTCATGTGGCCCACAGGCCGCAGTTTGAGGACCCCTGGCCTATTTTTTTTATTACAAATAAATTTTTCTTCATGGGCTGTTATTACAACTATTGAACATGTTCCAGTATAATTTGACAAGAATATATTTTTTTCTGTTCCTTAGATACAATTTTTATTACACAGCTATTTGACTAGGCTTGTTAATTCTCCTATTTGAAATCGCTTTTTTTTGTTTTGTATTTGAAATTTCTTTTATTATTATTAAATCATAGCTGTGTACATTAATGCAATCATGGGGCACCATACACTGGTTTTACAGACCATTTGACATATTTTCATCACACTAGTTAACATAGCCTTCCTGGCATTTTCTTAGTTATTGTGTTAAGACATTTATATTCTACATTTACTAAGTTTCACATGTACCCTTGTAAGATGCACCGTAGGTGTAATCCCACAAATCACCCTCCCTCTGCCCATCCTCCCC
>CAUYPK010130311.1:0-14701 GCA_963574355.1 Loris lydekkerianus
AGCAACGACTCAGCAAGGCCCGGCCTGAAACTGCCTCTACCTAGATACAGCCAATGTGGTACCATGCCACTGGCCCGACCCTGTCACTCACCTCTTCCCCCGCCTTCTTTCCCCGCCCCTTCTCCACAATAAAAAAATAAATAAATTCAAAAAAAATAAAAAAATAAAAAAAATAAAAAAAAAGAAATACAGGTTGCAACTGGTAATAATCATTTTGAAGGATAATTTGCTGTACAATAGAGTTTTGGATTTGACATAAGAATTCAGAAATATAAAACAAAATAACTATAAAAGTTAGGAGGAATTTGAACAGCACTTTCTTAGGAAACCCTGCTAACTCTGAATCATTCTGATGTGGATTCCAAATACTTTTAAATGAAAAATTTCAAACATAATGAAACATGGAAAAGGTTGCACAGTGAACACTCATCTACCCCCACCTAGAGTCCACTATTAATTTGTGCCGTACTTGTCTTATCACGTATCTATCTGCTCACTCCTTCCTTCCTCCACCCACTGATCTCACTTATTTTTATTACATTTCAATGTAAATGTTACATCTCAGACATCATGTACTTTAGGAATCTGACCCCTAAATACTGTAGCACGCCCATCACCAACTCCAATCCTGTGCATGCTTGCAGATTTCCCCTCTTTTAGTACACAAAGAAATGCAGGACTCTCAGCTGTACGTACACTGACTTTTTATTTATTTATTATTTATTTTTTATTATTTATTTATTTTGAGACAGAATCTTGCTATGTCACCCTCAGTAGAGTGCTGTGATGTCACAGCTCACAGCAACCTCAAACTCTTGGGCTCAAGCGATTCTCTTGCCTCCGCCTCCCAAGTAGCTGGGACTACAGGTGCCTGCCACAACGCCTGGCTATTGTTTTGTTGTGGTTGTTATTGTCGTTTGGCAGGACAGGTGCCCGCCACAATGCCTGGCTATTGTTTTGTTATGGTTGTCATTGTCGTTTGGCAGGCCAGGCCGGGTTGGAACCCACCAGCCCCGGTGTATGTGGCTGGCGCCCTAGATGCTGAGCTACAGGCGCTGAGCCAGGTCACTGAGTTTTGACAAGTGCATGCTGTGTGATATGAACCCTACCAAGGTAACGGAGGGTTATCACCCACCAGGAAATTGTCTCATGCCCCCACCCCCAGTCGCTTCTTGGCCTGACCCCCAGAGGCAACTATTGTTCTGTTCCTCTTCACTACAGATTAGTTTTGTTTGCTCTGGAGTTTTGTATAAATGGAATCATACTGTGTGTGCACATGTGTATATGTTACATGTATGTATATCACATACCCTTTGATGTCAGGCTCACTTCCTCAGAATGTGTTGGGCTTGATATTGATATTTTTAAAAATCACATCATGTCTTAGCTTAGGCTGACAAAACAAAATGCTACAGACTGAAAGGCTGAAGCAACAGAGGTATTTTTTCTCATACTTCTGGAGAGTGGAAGTCCAAGATGGGAGCGCCAGTAGAGTTGGACTCTGCGAGGGTGTCTTCCAGTCTTGCAGACTATGGCCTCTATGTTGTGTCCTCAAGTAGCACAAGATTTCTGGCCCTAATCCTTTCATGGTGGCCCTACCTTTGTGACCTCAGCTAACCTTGATTCTGTCCCAAAGGCAACACCTTAAAATACCTTTGCAGTGGCAGTTAGGGCTTCCCCATGTAAATTTGGGGAGAATGAAATCCATCTCATAGCATAGCACTAAGGTTTTTTCTATCGACATCCAGACATTGCTCTTTCTCAGAGGCAGGATCCCACTCTGTCACCCAGGCTGGAGAGCAGCCTTGCAACCACAGCTCACTGTAACTTCGAGCTCTTGGGCTCAAGAGATACTCCCACCTTAGCCTCTCAAAGTACTGGGACTATAATTGTGAGACACTGCACCCAACCCCGGATGCCTCTTGAAACTCAGTCTCTCAAACTAAGCAGTCCAGCTGTCCTAGATGAAAGATGTCAATAAAAGAGGAACATTGTCAGGCTTATCATAACTGGGCCATCAATTCACAAATTATAAATAGCCTAGGTTTTGAAAAAATATAAGTGTCTATTCTATTTGACACAACAAAAGCCAGTAGAGTGGCAATATCATGACATAATAAAAATACTAGGAAATTTCATCTTTTTAATGTTCAGGTGGGCCGAGAAGGCTATTTGGCAGCTGTTGCATAACAGCTTTAGGGCTCTGATCAGACGCACCAGCCAGTGCACTTTATGTAATAGATTCTCAGAGCAGGAAGCCCATCTTGTGGTTCACTGCCCTAATTCTGAAAGAGGCCTGAGGTAGAACAGGTGCTTAATAATTCGTAGACCTGAGCATGGAAGATGTGCCTCTCTGAAGCTCTGGCCTGTCCCCGGAGTAGGCTGGGCCTGACTTTCTGCAGCTCCCTTCTGGGTCTGTGCTGTCTCCCAGTGGAGCAGAGGCTCCACGTCTTGCCATGCCTGCCTGTGACCCTGTCATCCAGCCTCAGCTGTGACTTGAGTAGCAGAGGTAGAGCGGAGAAGATGAGAACTGAGATTGATGCGTGAAACGGTACATGGGTGAGGCCTCCTGTGGTTTGGCTAAAGTAAAGGAGGAACAATATTGGCGGCCAGGCAGGGACCAGCCCCAGGTGTGGCTGGACCCAGGGGTTTCCACCTGTCCCTAGCTGCTGCTTTGTTATTCTGTCTTCTCCTTGTTTCTCGGCTCTTGTTTCCTTAATGATGGCTTCATCTTCTGGTACATTCTCATCCAGGTGGCCCCTACTCCCACCCCCAAAGCTCCAAACACGTACCACTGCTCCACCTAACCTCAGTGGAGAGGGAGCTTCTCTTCCAATACTTCCAGCCAGAGAGCTGGGATTGTGTCACCTTAGTCTGAGTTGGGTCCCATGACCCTCTGTGGTATCCTGGGCCTGTGGCCAAGACCATGGCACCCTGATATGTCACATACACTACTCATTCAAACCATAGTAAAGCCTAGGATGCGGCTGCCCCCATCTAAATGATATAGACTAATGTGGGGGGAGAGGAGGTCCCCCAAAGTATAGTCAGAAAGATGACACACAGGTGTAAGTAACAGATGTCCACTGCAGCCAGGTGGTGCCCACAGACCAGTCACTGTAGTGGACGGGAAGATTGTTAATCAGCCCCCAGGCGGGGATGGTGGCTCATTGCCTGTAATCCTAGCACTCTGGGAGGCTGAGGCAGGGGGATCACCTGAGCTCAGGAGTTTGAGACCAGCCTGAGCAAGAGTGAGACCCATCTCTACTAAAAATAGAAAGGCTAGCCAGGCATTGTGGAGGGCGCCTGTAGTCCCAGCTACCAGGGAAGCTGAGGCAAGAGGATCTCTTGAGCCCAAGAGTTTGAGGTTGCTGTGAACTATGATGCCATGACATTCTACCCAGGGCATCAGAGTGAGACACTGTTTCCAAAAAATAAAATAAAAATGTCAGGGCCCAAGGCCTTCCATAAGAGAGGGACAAGCTGCTAGGAGTTGGGTGGATAATTTCAATGAGGAGCCATGACTCTACCCCTAGCACAAAGCAGGTGCCCAGCCATTTGCAGGGGAGCATAGAAATGAATGAAAAGCAGTCATCTGGGAGACACACTGGGAGGTGGAGGCCCCCAGCTCACTTACGGACATCAAGGGAGTGGCACAAGGGGAAGGAACAGCTTCTGCTAAGAGGGAGCTACTAGAAAAAATAGTAAAAATAAATAAAAGAGGAGCAACTGGCAAAGTCAAGTCACACCTTGGTCAGACCAGTAGGAGGAGGGTAGCCAGGACTCAGAGATAAGTTGAAAATGTAGGAGGTTTAACAAAAATGAGAGCTCGGGGGGCTTCAGAGAGAGAAAGAGAGAGGAGCTGGGCCTTGGGCGGCAGCTGGTGAAGACAGGATCAAGAAAGTAACCTCATTACAAGGACACCTCCTCTGTCCTGGGAGGGCGCAGTGCTTCTCTCTTGCTGATTTTCCTGAATTGAATGATGTGAAACAAGAAGAAAGTGTTGTTGACAGACTAACATTCTCAGACTGTAATTAATTTTGTTAAAAATCTTTACCTCTCCAAAGCTCAGTGGAATGCTGCCACCGGGGAATTCAAACTGTTCCCCTTACTCTTTTTCCTTCTTAAACAAAGCATATTGTAAAATTTATCAGTATCAGTATTTGTATCTGCTGTAATCCTTTAGGTATTGAACTGTTTGCCTTTATACTGGGTTTGACTCCATGACAATAAATGGTACCCAGGGGCACGGTGATTGCATTGGCTGTTTTATTTTTGATGTTTGGCAAAATCCACCCAGTGCAAACATTTAGCTTTAGAGCCCCTTAAGGACCCGACTGGAGCCAAGGTCAGCAAGGTGTCTGGGACAGAGAGAAGCAGGGCAAGTTTCTAATTTCTAGTTCCCCAGGATCTGATGTTATCACCTTTGGAAAAGCCCATCATGCACCAAAAGTGTGTTATAATTATCAGACCTGTTGGGGAGATGTTACTGAACTATCTACACAACATCAAAAAGCTTGTTTTCTTAAGTGCTAATTAGAGCAGCTCCAGGGGAGAGCTGGTTCATAAAGACACTCCCCGTGAAACTGTTCCAGCCACACAAACGAGCCAGACCTGGTGCTGTGACCAGGAGGGCAGAGGCCACCGCTAATTAGACATGACATCAGCATTTACACTCCACTGGCCAATTATGTCAGGCGAAGTAGATAAAGCTAATGAAACTTACTTTTCATCAGTGCCAGGCGCTGCGCAGTCTCTGTAGGTGAGTAAGGTTGGTTACTCATTCTTTTGGGGAATGTGTGACTTTATCGCTAGAATTCCTTGGAGAGAGGGGAAAATACTTAACAAAATCAAATAATTAAGTACATAAACTTGGTCCCATTTGTCAGTGGAGACTAACTTGAGGATGAAAATAATTTGCTTCCCAGTGTCTGATTGTAAAAGGAGCAGCGTCACTCCCATGTCTGATGGAGAAGAGCTGGGGACTCTGTTTGTGAACATGTGTCTGTGCATCTGAAGGGGTGCAGGTGTCATCCTAACCCCCTCTGGCACAGGAGGCTCAGGCTTGCCATCATTCCGGGCACCAATGGCACACTGAGGCTTGGTACAGTGCAGGGGCAGTGGTCTCTGGAACTGCCCTGCTTGGGTTTGAATCCCAACTCTGCCACTTGCAAGCTGTGTGACCTTGGACAACTTCCTTAATATCTTTGGGCCTCAGTTTTTTCACCTGTACAAAGGAATAATAAAAGGACATACCTTGATAGGGTTGTTTTCAGCATTCAGTGAGTTTATTGGAGTGAAATAATTGGAAGAGTAGCCACTTAGTGGGCCTTTCCCGTCCTAACTGCCCACTCCCTTACTGACCAGAGGACAGTTAGTTTAACTCCTTTGAAGCTTCCGCTCTGCTCTTCACCCCACCTGCTTTCTCTTCCACTGGTCCACTGCCACACCCATTCTCACCACCTTTTGTAATAATCGCCAATGATGTTACTCCACAGATTCAGGAATATAAGTCTATTAAATATTTTTAAGGAGCAAATTTCAATGGCTCAACACATGAGAAGGGGAACTGTGGGACCCTGGAGCTGCACCTCTGGGCTCTGTGTCAGGGGTGGGGAGGATCCCACACTTGAAGTTTGAAGATGATCAACATCAGCCTTCTCTGTTGTGTGAATTCTCTGCACCAAACATGATGCTGAGTATGTCCACACGCACGCTGTGTCAACATCATAGGGAGGGAACTATATGGCTATTATTTTTTTATATTATTTTATTTTACTTTATTTATTTATTTATTTGTTTATTTATTTATTTATATATAAATTTATTTATTTATAAATTTATTTATATATTTATTTATATTTATAAATATATTTATATATAAAGTTATTTATTTATAAATAACTATGTCACCTAGGTAGAGTGCTGTGGCATCATAGCTCACAGCAACCTCAAACTCCTGGGCTCATGTGATTCTCCTGCCTCCACCTCCCAAGTAGCTGGGACTACAGGCGCCTGCCACAACGCCTGGCTATTTTTTTGTTGCAGTTGTTATTGTTGTTTAGCAGGCCCAGGCTGGGTTCAAACCCGCCATCCTCATTGTATGTGGCTGGTGTTCTAACAACTGAGCTATGGGCACCAAGCTGTCCCCCATTTTATAGATCAGCATTTTTCAACCTGTTTTATCTCACAGCACACTTGAACTTATAAACTTCCAAGGCACCTTTAAATTATGTGATCCCCCAAAAAAGAGTACATAAAAAAAAAAAGAATGTACTTACTGTGCTTTGAACTTCTTTCCAAAATAATTTATTATCTTTAAAATTTTCATGGCACACCTCGGATTCTCGCCAGGCACCCCAGTGTGCTGCGGCACACTGGTGGAAAAAATCACTGTTACAGATAAAGAAACGGAGTCCTAGAAACAGGATGCCACCTGACCAAGGCCGCCGAGTCACTGAGTGACAGAACCACAACTCAAACCCCAGGTGGGCCAACTCCACCCTTCTCTCTTTCCTTTCCTTCCTTCCTTTCTTTTTTTTTAAAATATATCTTTTTAGCATCTCCTCCATGTTAAAGAGGCCACTGGTTGCAGGACATTAAAAAGTGACCAAAGGTGCATCTTAGCACTGAAGAGACGGACCCTGCCCTGGAGGCAACGTGCTGTCCCCTGGGCGCCTGCTACACCAACAACCCTTACGAAGGCTTCTGCTCTGTGTGGTAACATAAGGGTCCTGGGGGATGGGGGAAGGGAAGGCTGGGGGAGTCAGGGAGGACTTTCTGGAGGGGGAGAGACTGGATCTGGGTCCTGAAGAGGACATTTGGGTGAGTCAGTGGGTGGGGCGCTGCTCTTGCTCAGGGAGCATCCCTAGGATTGTCTAAGGAGAGAGGCCTGGGGCACGGCTCTGCTGGGCTCCCTCTCGGTGCCTCCAGGCCTGCATGCTTCTGCTCCCTTAACTTGACACACCCTTCCTCCTCTTACTCTCCCAGCCAACTTCCCCTTGACCTTCTCATCTCAGGCCCAGGGAGTTTACTATGATGTCCTTCCTCTCTGCTCCTATGGGTGGGTCCCTGACACTGAACTAAACAGCTTCACCAGCTTCACTCTCCCCTTCCCTGAGCCAGGCTCTGCTTGGGGAGAGCACATGGGAATGGTCACGTCAGACAAGGACCTGGAAGGGGCAGGACACAGAGGCAGCAGGCCTGCTAGGAGGCTGCAGCAACGGGGATGACATTGATTGAGCAGCTGAGTGCCTGGCCCTGGGTCCACACCGCGCTGTGCATTGTTTCACGTGGTCCTCCCGGATGCCTATTCCTCTCATTCTGCAGATGAGGGGGTGGAAGTGCAGGTTTGTGGAGGTTAAGAAACTTGCCCAGTGTCAGATAGGACTTGGGTCCAGAGTCTGACTTAGGACCTTGTGCAGTTAATGACTGTCCAAAGGACTTAGGAACATTTTGAAACTGGGAAGCCATGAGAGACTGGAGGCAGGGCAGAGGACAGAGGCAAGACATCCATTTCTGAGTTAAGACACACGGGTGGGAGCATTGCCAGTTGTCAAGACACAGGGAAAAGTAAGAGAAAGTGCTTTGGAAGAGAGATGAATTGAATTTCGGAAATAGTGTGCGTGAGTCATCTTTGGGACACTATCACACTGTCCAGTTGGCAGAATTTCTTCTTGGTTTAAAATGTGGGAGCTGTCATCACAAAGTGGTAATGAATGCTGCTGGGGTAGTGGAGGTTCCCCAGGTACAGAGGGAGCAGAGGAGGCTGCCTGGGACATGGGAAACACTGGTGTTTAAATCGTCTCCCTGAAGACGAAGGCTGCACTCTGTTCCCAGGTGCTTGGCACAGGGTGTGCTACCTACTTGGCAAATGTCTTTGAGATGGACAAGTAATTGGTGTGGGAGGGTTGCTAGGTGGAGTATATCAACTGGGAATCAAATATTTATAAGGAGGTCCAGGCCCTGAGAACACAGTGGCTACCAACATCCCGTTCATGCCTTTAGGGTCTCATGATCTTGTCACAAACATAAGAGAAAAGTACAGGCCTATGTGAGAAGCACAGTACAATTTCATTTTAATGTCTTTTCAGGAAATTGGTGACAGCTAAAATATGTGGTTTAAGAGTACAGTGTTCCAGTTTGATAGTTTTTTAAAAGAGCAAATCCAGACAGTCTTTTAAAGTTTATTATGAAGCGAAATAACCTACTGTCTTTGTGAATGCTTGAAAGAACAGCTCGGGAGACCAAGGAGAGACTATTACGAATATGTTTGATCACGGGGCACACTCTGGATTTGTTCTGTTTGTGCCTAAATGCCTAATGTCATATGGTCTACCTGGAGGAGGCAGAGACTCAGATAGATGTCACCAGCCCTATACAGACGGGGCTCGTGCCTGACAACACACAGGTGAACTGTGCATAAATCCTGAAAGCCTCACGTGCCTCTCAGCAAAGCAGAGTGCACCTGGGAGACGGGCTTGCAGGAAAGGGACACCTGCGCACGGATAGCTGATTAGCCCTCCAAGTCTCCATCAGCTCCCTCGGCGTCACCTCCCTTACCAGCCTCTCCATTCTGGTTTCTAACAGGAAATGTCTCTTCTCCTGCTGGGCTGTGCTGCAAGCCTGTTTGTTTCTCCTTCCAACGACCTTGTTGCATCAATGATTTTATTCTCCACGTCCATTTCTACCCTCATTCTCTTGATTTCTTCCTCCTGTCCCTTATCATCCTCATCCACGCTTTTCTTCACCTATGGAAACCGAGTCCACCCTCCCTCCAAGTTCCCTGGAGAAACTGCTCTTCGCTATTCCCTTCTCTTTCTCACTGTTCATTTCCTCGGCAAGCCGTGGCACGGCTCTCACTGTACTGAGGGGCACAGTCCTAAACTCTCATTCTGCGTTTTGCTGACTGTGACAAATCAAGTTGGGTCATATCATTGGCATTTCTCATTCTGGCCAATGCTTCTGGGACAGAATTTCCTCTCAGATGGAAAAGGCAACTCTTGAGACAAAGGCCCGCCCTTCTCCCCCTTTCTTCCTGCCTTTGAATGTGGGTCTACCAGCATGTGATGCTTGAAGCTGAGCAGCTGTCTTGTAAACCCGACCATGGAGGTGCCAACACAGAGCTCTGACATGTTGAGCTGCTAGAACATTCTGGAACATTTCATTGTTATCATTAGCTAGAACCATTCTAACTGATAGAGTATGTGTGTGTTCTTATTTACCAGTGAGGAAACTGAGGTATAGAAAGGTTAGGAAATCTTTGCCAAAGGATTCATAGTTATGGAAAAACAACCCTGGGTTTGATGTTAGAGGCTCAGGAGTCCTGGGAATAACATCTCAGGTAGCTCTGTATACATTATCTGGATGTGACTGAAACGCCTTTCAAAAACACTGCCTTCTCCCATATATTATATTGAAATATAATTTATGTAAAGTAAACTGATACACTGCACATATTTAAGAAGTAGAATTCAAGGAGATTTTTCAGATTATATGTCTGTGAAACAACTACAAAAAATAATCCAGAACACTTCAACCCCCACAGAATCTCCCTGTGCTTGCCTTTCAAGCTGTCCCTTCTTCCACCCTGTTTCCAGGCAACCACTGACCTGCTTTTTGTCACTATAGATTAGTTTGCATTTTCTAGACATTTATGCAAGTGGAACTGACTTAAATATGGAAAGAAGTCTTGACTTCTTTCACTCAGCATAATTTTGAGATTCGTCTGTGTTACTGCATATATCAACAGTTTCTTCCCTTCCATCACTGAGTATCCCATTGAATATACCATGTTCTGCTTATTCATTCTGTTTCTGGTGAACATTTGGTTTGTTTCTATTTTTGGGTTATTATTAAAAATAAATTGTGATGAATATCTATGCACAAGTTTTGCATACACATACGAAGTCAGACAATTAAGTTTGTCAACTCATCCTAGAAAAAGAGCTACGTATCTCAGTGCTGAATATCACTCTACTCACCTTTGAAGTTCTCCACTTGGGAAGCTGTGCACTGATGCCAGCACCTAGTCCACCCTTTAAAACAATTTTGGAACTCTTTTTCTGGAATGGCCATCAAAGCTCTCCTCATAGGAGGATTGAAAATTAAGTTAACAAGCTCATTTTAGAAAACATGCTTTGAATGATAGATGAGGCCCTGGTATTGGTGCAGTTTCCCAATGGGAGTACTTTAAAGGTGATATTCAGCAATGATATTCACTATGAATATCATAGTGATATTCAGCAATGAGGTATGTCCCTTTCTTTAGGGTGAGTTCACAAAATTAATTGTCCAACCCTATATACTTACATTTGGGGGGTGGGGGTGAATAGGGTGGATACTTATGAGTTGAATTGCTGGATCACATGGTGGCATTTAATATATATATCATTATTTATCCAGCAATAAATGGATCCAGCAATTTGTTCTATATATATAGAACAAATTATTGTTTGGAATTCACTGAGGGTACAAAGAATTAGGTCACACTGATTGCATTTGTTAGATAAAGTTCCTCTTATAATTGTGTCCTACCCCCAAGAGGTATGCCTTTCACCAAGACCCTCATCCCCCTCCCTCCTCCTCTTTCCCAACTTGCTCATTCCCCTACCCCCACCTTGCATTAGCTCATCTACTGCCTTCATGTAAGAATAGAGTACATTGGATTCTTGTGATGCTTTACTAAGAAGAATGCCTTCCACCTCCATCCAGATTAATACAAAAGATGTAAAGTCTCCATCCTTTTTAGTGGCTGAATAATATTCCATGATGTACATACATCACAGCTTCTTATTCCATTCCTGGGTTGGTGGGCATTTAGGTTGTTTCCACATTGTGACGATTGTAAATTGAGCTGCAATAAACAATCTAGTACAAATGTCCTTATGATAAAAGGAATTTTTCCTTCTGGGTAAATGCCTAATAATGGGATTGCAGGATCAAATGGGAAGTCTAGTTTGAGTTCTTTCAGGATTCTTCATACTTCCTTCCAAAAAGGTTGTATTAATTTGCAGTCCCACCAGCAGTGTAAAAGTGTTCCCTTCTCTCACATCCACACCAGCATCTGCAGCATTGAGACTTTGTGATGTGGGCCATTCTCACTGGGATTAGGTGATATCTCAGGGTGGTTTTGATTTGCATTTGTCTGATGATTAGGGATTATGGGTATTTTTGGAGCATTTTTTTTATATGTTTGTCATTTGTCTTCTTTAGAGAAGGTAAAGCTCTATTCATATCTCTTGCCTAGTGATATATGGGATTGATGGATCTTTATTTGTTAATTGAGTTCTCTGTAGATCCTAGTTATCAAGTTCTTGTCCAATTCATAATATGCAAATATCTTTTCCCATTCTGAAGGTTGTCTGTTTGATATGTTTGTTGTTTCCTTAGCTGTACAGAAGCTTTTCAGTTTAATTAAGTCCTGCTTATTTTTGTTGTTGCAATTACCACAGAAGTCTTTTGCATAAAATCATTCCCCAGACTGATATCTTCAAGTGTTTTTCCCACACTTTCTTTGAGGATTTTTATTGTTTCAGGCCTTAGATTTAAAGCTTTATCCAACTTGAATCAATTTTGTAAGTGGTGAGAGTTTCAGTTTCAGTTTCGGTCTTTTACATGTGGTTATCCAGTTCTCCCAATGCCATTTATTGAATAGGGATCCTTTTCCTTAATATATGTTTTTGTTTGGTTTGTCAAAGATCAGGCAGCTGTAAGAGGTTAGTTTCATCTCATGATTTTCTTTTTGGTTCCAAATGTCAATGTCTCTATTATTGTACCAATACCATTCTGTTTTGATAACTATGGCCTTTAGTATAGCCAGAAGTCTGGTAGTGTGATACCTCTGGCTTTGTTTCTATTACTAAGAATTGCCTTAGGCTAGCCAGGGTTTTTTTTCTGGTTCCATACAAAATGAAGAATGATTTTTTCCAAATCTTGAAAGTATGATGATGGTATTTTAATGGCAATTGCATTCAATCTGTAGATTGCTTTGGGTAGTATAGAAATTTTCACAACATTGATTCTTCCCAGCCAGGGGCATGGTATGTTCTTCCATTTGTTAATATCTTCTGCTATTTCTTTTCTTAGGGTTTCATAATTTTCTTTGTAGAGGTCTCTCACCTCTTTTGTTAGGTATATTCCTAAGTATTTCTTTCTTTTTTTTGAAGCTACTGTGAAGAGACTGTGTCCTTGATTAGCTTCTCATCTTGGCTGTTATTGGCATATACAAAGGCATTATGGACATTGATTTTATATCCTGAGACATTGTTGTATTTTTGATCACTTCCAGGGGTCTTGTGGTGGAGTCTTTGGGGTTCTCTAAGGGTAAGATCATATTATCAGCAAAGAGGGAGAGTTTGACTTCCTGTGCACGCATTTGGATGCTCTTTATTTCCTTCTCTTGCCTGACTGTCTTAGCTAGAACTTCCAGCACAATGTTCAATAGTAGTGGCAATAGAGGACAAACTTGTCTGGTTCCAGTTCTAAGTGGAAAAGCTTTTAGTTTTACTCCATTCAGTATATTAGCTTTGGATTTAGCATAGATGGCTTTGATCAGATTAAGAAATGTGCCATGTATGCCTAAATTCTTAAGTGTTCTAATTAGGAAAGGATGCTGATTAGCAAAGTATCTCACAAATGGAAGAAAAAGTATCCAATGTGCTCAGCCCTACTATGAAACTAATTTATAGCTTTCATATAAAAGCCATAACCCAATTACAGCACAAGAATATGGGGAAAGGGGCAAGGGAGGGCAGGGGAGGGTGGAGGTTGGGTGGAGGGAGGGTAATTGGTGGGACCACACCTATGGTGCATCCTAGAAGGGTACAGATGAAAGTTACTAAATGCAGAATATGAATGTCTGAACACAATAACTAAGAAAATGCCACGAAGGCTATGTTAAGCAGTTCGATAATAATACTTCAAATTGTATATAAAATTAGCACATTGTACCACATGATTGCATTAATATACACAGCTATGATTAAATAAAAAAAAAAATAAAAGGATGCTGAATTTTAAAGAATGCTTTTTCTGCATCATATGGTTTTTGTTTTTCTTCTGTTGATATGGTGAATTATTTTTATGGACTTGAGGGTGTCAAATGAGCCTTGCATCCCTGGGATGAAACCTACTTGATTGCAATGAATGATTTATTTATTTTATTTTATTTTTGATTTTTTTATTGTTAAATCATAGCTGTGTACATTAGTGCAATCGCCTGTACCCATTCTAACATGTACCATAGATGTGGCCTGACCCATTACCCTCCCTCCACCAAAACCTCCCCCCTCCCTGCCCCTTCCTTGGCCCTTTCCCCATAGTCTTGTGCTATAGTTGGGTTATAGACTTCATGTGAAAGCTATAATTTAGCCTCATAGTAGGGCTGAGTACATTGGATACTTTTTCTTCCATTCCAGAGATACTTTGCTAAGAAGAATATGTTCCAGCTCCATCCATGTAAACATGAAAGAGGTAAAGTCTCCATCTTTCTTTAAGGCTGCATAATATTCCATGGTATACATGTACCACAGTTTGCAAGTCCATTAGTGGGTCGATGGGCACTTGGGCTTCTTCCATGACTTAGCAAATATGATTTGGGCTGCAATAAACATTCTGGTACAGATATCTTTGTTACATTGTGACTTTTGGTCTTCTGGGTATAAACCTAGTAAAGGAATTATAGGATGGAATGGCAGGTGTATTTTTAGGTCTCTAAGTATTCTCCAAACATCCTTCCAGAAGGAACATATTAGTGTGCATTCCTACCAGCAGTATAGAAGTGTGCCCTTTCCTCCACATCCACGCCAACATTTCTGGTTTTGGGATTTTGTTATGTGTGCTACTCTTACTGGGGTTAGGTGATATCTCAAAGTAGTTTTGATTTGCATTTATCTGATGATTAAGGATGATGAGCTTTTTTTCATGTGTTTGTAGATTTTGCATCTGTCTTCTTTAGAGAAGTTTCTCTTTAACTCCCTTGCCCACCCTGAGATGGGGTCATGTGTTCTTTTCTTGCTAATCAATTTGAGTTCTCTATGGATTCTAGTTATTAGACCTTTATCGGAGGTATAACCTGCAAATATTTTCTCCCATTCTGAGGGCTGTCTGCTTGCTTTACTTACTATGTTCTTGGCCGTGCAGAAGCTTTTTAGTTTGATCAGGTCCCAGTAGTGTATTTTGGATACTGCATCAATTGCCTGGAGAGTCCTCCTCATATTCACCCAGGCTGATTCCTTCAAGAGTTTTCCCTGCATTTTTTTCAAGTATTTTTATAGTTTCATGTCTTAAGTTTAAATCTTTTATCCAGTGAGAGTCTATCTTAGTTAATGGTGAAAGGTGTGGGTCTAGTTTTAATCTTTTACAGGTTGCCAGCCAGTTTACCCAGCACCATTTGTTAAATAGGGAATCTTTTCCCCACTGAATGTTTTTAATTGGCTTGTCAAAGATCAAATACCGGTAAGTAGCTGGATCCATCTCTTGGTTCTTTATTCTGTTCCAGACATCTACTTCTCTGCTTTTGTGCCAATACCATGCTGTTTTGATCACTATCGATTTATAGCAGGGGTGGCGAACATGCGGCTAGAGCTGCATGCGGCTCCCGGCCAAAATGAATTTTGGCTCTTTGCCTCTTATCATTATTTTGTATACTGTGGCTCTTTGCCAAGTTTGGATTTTGTTATGCTGCTTCTGAGGAGGGACC
>CAUYPK010130313.1:0-26308 GCA_963574355.1 Loris lydekkerianus
AAAAAAATTAAAAGTAGAAAAAAATGAACAGCATCAATGTATAGAGTACAAAATTCTCCATTGATCAGTATATACCACAACACAGTAGAATAAATATTTATTGAGATATGGAGCTACAAAAACACATGACATTAAAATGGACAAAACTTTTGAAACAACCTAATAGCTAAAGGTTATAATTAAATGGAAGTGCCCATCAGCATTAAGCAAGAAAGTCTATGAAAGGAAAAGTCTTCATCAATGAGCAGAGCATGAAACATAATAACGTTCGTTTAAAAGTTGGATTTTTAGGGTAAACAGTTACAATAATGACTTACACCCAGGAGGTCGATATTTTATTAATCCTAATTAGGCATCTGTTTTGTTTAAACCTCTAGCAAGGGCAGTCTCTTCACTCCTACTGCAGAATAGAAGTACTTCAGCAGTCAGCCAGGACTTTCTACTCAGCAGTTGGTCTGCTAAGAATCTAAGAAATCTTCCTCTTTCCTGCCTCATCCCCAAGATACATTCCAGAGTTTAAGGCAACTTCTTTGATAATCCCTAATATTTGTTCAACTATTTGTTATCTTCCCATACCCACATTCAAAAGTCACAAAATGTCAAATGTCGTTTTTAAGATGACCAAGAAAATTTTTACTCCTTATAAGAGTTGGGTTAAGAAACAAATGGCAACATTTTTAGAACTTAAATGACGGGGATAAGAAAAGTACCAAATAGCATTTTCCTTCGTGAACAAACTACCCTCAGAATATGCTGAATTTTTTTTTTTTTTTTTTTGTAGTTATTGGCTGGGGCTGGGTTTGAACCCACCACCTTCGGCATATGGGGCCAGTGCCCTCCTCCTTTGAGTCACAGGTGCTGCCCCTGGATTTTTTAAAATTAAAAACCACATAGAACCTATAACTCTCAAACAGTTTTAATGAAAGAAATACTTAAACCCCAAATTTATTAATATTAGAGTTCTCTTGAACTTAAAATTTTAAGTACATGAGCTCAACACTTTCACATTTACTTCTTAAAAATGTACTTACTGAATTCATTTATGTAGGTATATCTACACTTTCAGACACTTTCTAAAGGAAATAGTAGGCCTCACTATTCCTCATCACCTAACACCTGCAGATTTTTTTGTTCCCTTGAGTTGTAAACAGTATCTCGAAAGTTTTAAGACTGCATTACATTTTAAAAGGATTGGGCCAGATTGGAAATGCCAATGAAACCTTTGTTGTTTTGTGCCTATTGGCACTACTTAGGATATAATCTGATAAACCCAGTCTATCACCCACTCCTCTCACTCATCATTCTGCCTTATTTCCACCAGAACTCTTTGTTTGTCTAATCATTACTGAGCTCTGTGCGGAAAAATTCACATGCCAGAAATGTGCAAGCAATGAATAGTTAGTATAATGCTTACAGGGGAGAAGGGAGGGAAAGAGTTCTTTAGAATTGATTGCTATTAATGAGGCCCTTCTCTGACTCTGATTTAACCTTAACCCTCAGCCTCACTACAGAAAGATAATTTGCTTAAGGGCTGCTCTCTAACTCAGGCTTTCATCTGTCTCATCCCAAGTGTGTGGGGAATTCAAAGCACATGTTGAATTTATAAGAATATTTCCCTTTTCATATTTCTTAGGTTATTTGCCAGCAGATGTGGTAATTGAAAGACTGTGGGAAGAAGCCAGCACTACAGCCGAATATTGCAAAGAACTCGCCTTAGAAATCAATGTATCGATATTTGTTCTATTAGTATCTGAATACTAAGGTACCTTCAATTAGCTAGAATGTAAGCTTCTAGAGGACAGAAATTCTTATGTGTTTGTGCACTAACATATATCCCAAGAGACCAGAATAGTGCTTGCATATGTTAAATGCTCATTAAGTATTTGTTGATCGATGCAAGTTCAGCTGGGTGCATTAGACATAAAAGGCAGTTAGAATCAACTGTGAAAAAAATCCAGTTGTCTTCTAATAAGATATTAATCTCTTGGGAGGATTTGCTTTTCAAAAGGGTTAGATTTTCCTTTTAAGTGTAACTGACTCCGGGAACTGCTGGTTGGCAAAGGAAAGTTACAGAAGCAAAAAGTAGTAACATTTTAATATTTATGTCCAAACTTTTCAAATACTAAAATTCAGTTAATGATGGTCTTTCCCCAGTGTTCAGAAAACAATTTAGTGGAGACTATATTTCCAATTTTGAGTTTGTCTTCAAAAACTTTTTCTTTCTTTCTACTTCTTCTTCTTCTTCTTTTTTTTTTTTTTTGTAGAGACAGAGTCTCACTTTATTGCCCTAGGTAGAGTGCTGTGCCATCACAGCTCACAGCAACGTCCGGCTCAGGCGATTCTCTTGCCTCAGCCTCCCCAGTAGCTGGGACCACAGGCTCCCGCAACAACGCCTGGCCAGTTTTTGTTGCAGTTTGGCCGGGGCCAGGTTTGAACCCACCACCCTCAGTATATGGGGTCAGCGCCCCTACTCACTGAGCCACAGGTGCCGCCCAAAAACTTTTTCTTTAAAACTTGTTTGCAACCACAAGGCATGTATGTGGGATACCAGTGTTGCAATGGCTTGGTTTTGTTCGTTTTTTTCCCCACTATGCTCAACCTAGCCTAGGTTGTAATCATGTCTAACAACCATTCCCGAGCAACCTCTTCACTTCTGTGAATATCAGCACTCCAGGAACAAGGAGTCTGGGATACAACCCCAGCTCACGCAACAGCAAATAAACTGTGTGGCCTTTGACAAGTCAGGGCCTTTCTAACGTCCCAGTTTAATCTTCTGTAAAATGGGTTTAAACTCATCTACCTCCCAGGGTTCTATGAGAATCAATGAATTGAAATGGTCATGATATGAAAACCTTTAAAAATTATAAAGGTAAACAAGAAATAAGCAAGAAATCAATAGCATTGTTGAACCCATGTCGTGGCACAATACTTCACTCTCATTCCTGTCCTAAAAACATCTTGAAGAACTAGAGCGTTTTGATCATGTCTTCTAGAAAATTCACACACAGGCAGTCCCAAGTTACAAACAAAATAGGTTCTGTAGGTTTGTTCTTAAATTGAATTTGTATGTAAGTTGGAACAGGTACATTTACCTATTAGCTGTAATAGTGTCCATTTGTAAGTGTGAGTTGTATGTCAGTCTGGTGTTTGTAACTTGGGGACTGCCTGTATATACTTGCCTGCTTTTGGCAGTTCTGATGGAGCCCAAGAGCTCTGGTGTTAGAGAAGGCACCTTTGGTTGGAATTCAGCCTGCCAATTAGTAACGATGCCTCATGTGAGTTAATCTTTCTCAGCTCCAGTTTTTCCACATGGGAATAATGAACAGAGCTGAGATGCGCAGGGAATAAATGAGGCCTCCATATTGCAACTTCCTGGGTCTTACCTCCCTCCGTACACCATGTCTACATACACAAAGTTTCTAATTTTTTTAAAATCCTGTTTTCGTTTTGTTTTGTTTGTAACAAAGTAAGTAGTTTACTGAACAGTTGGGAGGGTAGGAAGCATATGTTAATCCTATACAATAAAGCTATATGTCTTTGCCAGATGAAATTTTCAAGGCTTTGTTTGTGGTTGAAGATGCAAAGTCTACCTATTACTTTTTTTGTTGTGGTGGTAAAACACGTATAACATAAAATTTACCATCTTAATCATGTTTAGATGTACCGTCAGTGACATTAAGTACATTTGCATTGTTCTGCAACCTCACCACCAATTACCTTGAGAACTTTTTCATTTCCTCGTATTGAAACTCTGTAACAATTAAATGATAACTCTTCATTTCTCCCCTCTATGCCTTTGGTAACCTATAATCTACTTTCTGAGTCTACATATTCAACTGCTGTAGGTACTTGATATAAGTTGAATTATACAATATTTCTCCTTTTGTGTCTGGTTTATTTCCCTTAGCACAATATCCTCAAGGTTCATGCATGCTGTAGCAAGTATCAGAATTTTATCCCTTTTTAAAGCTGAATAATATTCCATTGTATGCACGTACATTTGTTCCTTTGCTGATGAGCTTTTGGGTTGTTTCATCTATTGCAAATAACACTTTTTTGAATGTTGGTACACAAATACCTATTGGAGTTCTTGCTTTTAATTATTTTGGGTATATATCCAAGTAGTGGAATTGCTAGATTATGTAATAATTCTGTTTAATTTTTTTGAGAAACTACCTGTCATACCATTTTCCCCATTGAGGCACAAGCACTCCAGTTTCTCTACATCCTTACCATCACATGATATTTTCTGTTTTTTCAACAATAGCCATCCTAGTAGGAGTGAAGTGATACCTTATTGTGGTTTTGATTTGCATTATCCTAGTGATTAGTGATACTTAGCGTCCTATTGCTTTTTAAATCAACTGGACTTCCTTGGCTGGATAGTGGGGCCCTGTAGCACCATCCCCTTTCCCATTGAGCCTGTGTGCACCCTCTCTGCCTAGTTTTCTATTAATTTTTTTGTTGTTGTTGCAGGTTGGCGGGGGCCAGGTCCAAACCTGCCACCCTTGGTATATTGGGCCGGTGCCCTACCCGCTGAGCCACAGGTGCCGCCCACGGCCTAGTTTTCTACTCTCTTCTTTCCACAGTGTTCCTCTTCTTCCCCCTATTCCTTGCCATAACCCAACAGAAGCCACAGGGGAGGAGACTTGGGAAGGGGTACAGATCAGTCTCCTAGGATGCAGGTTAGGGCAGGGTCATAGGAAGGCTATATACCCTAAAAGGATAACAGAAACTACCCACTTTTCCAATGTTTTAATGATGACTTTTTATCCATCATAATAGCTAGGACAAACATGGGCTCATGATAGATAATAAATGCATGTGAGTTATTTTTTGCCTGATGTCTTAAAGCAGAAGTTAGGGTTAAGCCTATGAACTACCTGTTCTACCTACAGCTCCAAATAGTTAATATGGACAACTGGCTCCAGAACCACCCCTGTCAGGGTAGATAACTGTTTTGCCTTTCAGCAGTCACAAGTCCCACACCAACAGCCCCTCCTCTTACCATCAATGCACAGGGGCAATATGGATAGCTGGATAATGGGCACACGGTCTCTCTACTTTGCTGTGTGTTTGAAATGTTCCATAATAAAAAGTTCATCAAATAAAATATACTAGGCCTCATCACTGACCATGTGCTGAAAGGGACCACCCACAGTCTTATTTTCCTGTATCATTTTTTGCATTGGGTAATTAATGTGAGATCTATGGGTAATTATTATTAGATTAGATTTTTTTTTTTTTTTAGCTATACGATTAATTCTATGATAACCAATGCTTAAGGCATTTTCTACATTTTTGGATATATAAATATAAATTACATTAGAGGTCATTTTATATAGTTATTTTAAGTTCTAATTGTTATTTGATGAGAATACAAAATCACATTTAAATACCTCCTATAATTACACTGGAAAATTTTTCCCAGTGTTACTGAAATCAGTTGCAAATCTTACTTCCAAATACATAAAGTACTAGAACAGTAGCCAAAAAAAGAGACATGGACTCAACACACTGCCAAAAATAATAATAGAACTTTAAATGTTAAACAGCTTTTTAAAAAGCTCTTCTCTGGAACGAAATGCATTTACTCAAGTTGTTCCTCCCGCACCCTCCTGCTTCTTGTTACAGACGTGCCTTACTGGCTGACTTTCTGATGGGTTGGTAGGCTGGGGCCTACTGAGTCAGCGGCTGCAGCTGCTGGGTATGGATGAGTGGAGCGGATGGAAACCGAGGTGAGGGCTGCATGGAGACGGAGCACCTTGGGAAATTTTAAATTGGAGAAACAAATGAATGGAAGTATTGACTTGCTGCTGTGAGGGCAATTTTATTGCCCTTCATCTCTCTGTAGGCATCATAAAATGTACTTGATGATTGAGGCCCAAGTTGGTCTATTTGCTTTGTTTCTTTGGTGAAAAATGAGAAGACCAAGGATTGTCCTCTGGCTGGCATCACATTCCTCTCCATACAAGTTATTTTCTGTTACAAATAGTTTTACAGGTCACATAAGGGGTAATGGGCAAGAGTTAGTATTTTTCTGTCATCATTTTGGAAAGTATATCAGGACATTTCATTCCAAGCTGTCCCTCCAAGTCTAGTTGTCCCTATTCATGTGCTCAAAGGAAAACTGGCCAGGGGCCCAAACACAGAGGTGCAGGTCAGACTGTGGCAGCCGGGACCCTTGAGAAATTCAGCCTGTGTGATCCACTGTGCACAGAAGGTCACTTGGAGCTTTCCTCTAGGAAATGTTCCTGAGGTCAAGTCCATGTTTCAGTGAGTGTTCCCACTGAACACTCACTGTGTTGTGGGAAGGGGCACTTAGTACCACAACTTCTAAGCCGCCTGCTGTTTTAAATGTTCATAATAAAAGATTAAAATTAAGTGAGACATTGTGCTTAAAGCACATAGCACTGTGTCTAGCATGGTGTGAAAGTCAACAAACGTTAGCTCTTATTTATGATTATCCTGGTCATGAGCATGGCAAACTTTATTCTAATTTACTCATTAATTCATTAGCACGCAATTATTGAGCATCTAGTGTGTATCAAGGACTCTTCTTGGTCAACAGGGGTGTGGCATTGTGTAAGTGAGGCAAGTTCACTGCTCTCATCAAATGCGTACACTCGGGGAGGGAAGACAGACAGCACAGTGTTAAATAATCCCCTTTCATAATTGCTGTAAGTAAAACAAAACAAGATTATGGGGGTAGAAAGTTACTGAGGGGGATGGGATGGGGAGAGAAGGAAGGTCTAGACAGAGTGCCTAAGAAAAGCTTCTCCATGGATGGGAGTGAGTTGGATAGTAAGAGGGAGCCACATGAAGATTCAGAGGTGTAGCATCCCAGCAGAGAGAACAGCAAGAGAAGAGGCCTTGAGGAAGCCCCCTCCTCCACACGGAGCCCTATTCTCACATGCAAAGCTGCATTTCTTCCCACAGCTGTCCAATTCAAGGCATCCAAGTAATCCACCTGCAATCTGAATAAACTGCCGCCAGGGCAGTTGTGGTACCTTAGTGAAAACTAACCCTTTTATACAAATACTATGTGAATTTCTCAAATGAGAACTAATTCCTTGAATTAGCATATCTTGATGTCGCTATTCCACTTTTCCTTGGGAGGACCCACCATCAATCTGGGGAACAGGCCCACAACTCGCTGCTACTCAAATCACAGGTTAAAGAACCAGAGTATGTGATAGGTGTTATGTCTTGAACAGGCCATTAGACTTGCTTTAACTTAGCTTGGTCATCTATAAAACAAGAGGAGTGGGTTAGACCAAAGCTTTAAAGTGCCTCCCAATCCCCTGGACATTTTGTTTCGTGCAGGCTCTGACTTAGGACTCTGGGGCAAGGCCTGTGAATTCTGCATTTCACCAGCTCCTGGTGATACTTACGGTGTCCACCCCCAATCATACTTTTGCCTAGTTTAGATTCCTGTATTTATAAAGTGCCTTCTAGATAGAAATCTAGGACTCTGAGCCCTAGGCTTACTATGACTTGAACTTCAATTCTTTGACCTAATCTCAATCCCATAAAGACAGGTCTGACCTTCGTCTATACACAACCTGTGCTTCCTTCTGGATTGTCCAACCCTTGCAAGTCAAGGTTGCTGCCTCACCTCGGCTGCCTCTTTCTGCAACACCCATGCATGACTGTGAAACTGTTCAGCTCTTATCAAATTCAATATGATGGAAGCTTTGATTTCATAAGCATGACAACATTCAGGCTGGAATGGGACGGCAGAGTTAGCAATCATAAAGGAGCATAGTAATGTAATTCACATTATTTGATTAAGGAAGGTAATCGTTGGGTAAGATATTTTAAAAATTACACTAAATTCCACATAATTCCAGAAGTTCTGTGAAAGAGGTTATTGTTTGTTGATTTTACCTTAATTACCAGAGCTGGGATTTACCTCAAGGAGGACTGCTGGGTAGATAACTTGTTAGAGTGGAAAATCCTTCAAATCTCAGTAAAACCAACTGTCCCCTTTTCATCTCGGAAAGAGGGAGCTGAGGTGGCTGTTTTCTCACGGCTCTCTGAAGATCTGCTGTCTCACAGGCCAGGGGAAGGTGAAGTGAAAAGACAAATAACTCGGGAAATTATGTTCTTGTTGCACTATTTAAAGTGGAGAAGAGAGGTGGTGTAATAGGGCATATTGTCATAGTGATAATAATGGTTTACATTCAGATGTCACCTCAACATTTCTGAAGTGTATTCAGGAAATGACTCTCTATGGTTATCAGCATTTCATGACGGAGGACTGAAGGCAGAAGGGACCTGTCTCCTGATCACTGATGACGAGGGGGCTGAGTTCAGGTCTTCTACCCCATGTGACTTGCAGCATGCAGATAATGCTCCAATTACAGCTCATTAACCCAGTCTTTACAAAGGGCCCCACGCTCACAGGGCATGGCACGTGGAAAAAGAGAAAGAATCTAACCAGTTCTGTTGATTCTCACTGACTTCCTTAGTTGTCAAACCCAGGACTTGGATTACCTTTGTTGGATTGTTAGGACCAGACGATCTATATTTCCCATTAAATGCGCTCCACTCTAGAAAGTACTCCAGGGATAGATTGAGCTCGGCCAGGATGTCAATAAATGGCATAACGGAATTAACTGGCATTCCATTCATCCTGCAATGTTTCTTCTCTCAGACATCAGTCCCAAGCTCACAGTGTCTCAGGGCATCTGTCAAAAGGGGAGCAAACAAATGGAATAAGACTCATTCTCCCTAATTCTTCTCAGGCTACACAAGGCCCTCCCCAGAGTGAAGCTGGCCATATCAGAAAATAGACAATAAAGACAGGCCAGTTAGTACCTGCATTTTCAATCAGCTTTTTCTTTTCTTTTTTTTTTTTTTTTGTGGAGACAGAGTCTTACTTCATCGCCCTAGGTAGAGTGCCGTGGCATCACACTGCTCACAGCAACCTCCAACTCCTGGGCTTAGGCGATTCTCTTGCCTCAGCCTCCCCATTAATCAGCTTTTTCTTTTTAAAATATTTATTCTGAAGGAGGGTTCTCCACCTGGAGTGCGTGAGCATACATTCCCAAACAGCTAATATTGCTGAACATTATTCACAGAGAAGCCAATTCTTTGATAAAGACCTGGTAGGAAACAGATAGCAAAACACACTGAATATGCCTCTTGGCTAAGACTTGGACTCAGTTCCAGCAACAGCACTGAGGAGAAGTATTTATCCATGATTTCTACCTATTGTGAGCTCCTTTCATTGTTCATAGGAACCACAACAAGTATTTAGAAATGATCAGAAAACATAAATAGACAACAATTTTTATAGACAGTGAAGTCTAGGTTAGTATGGGTTTTAATGACTTCCCAGACACAGCAGACATTTGTAACTGATGATTATGTGCATGGGTGGGAGATCTGTTAATCCTATCATTTAAAACATCTTAAAAATTAATTCCAACCTACTGAACCAAGGTAAATCACAGGCCAATGTCTACCACACTATATAGAAAAAAAATCCCCATTTTGGACATAGTGGAATACCTAACATCAACAGAAACATTCAGGATTTATTTCCTTATTTTATTCCCTTTTGTTTTTAACCTGTCCTTATTCTTGGTCTCAGGTATGGACACTGGTTTTTATAATTGGCATGCTAAATTAAACTGTGGCCCTTTCAAGAATTAGATTGGCCACCTCATCTACCTATTCCCCACCTCAATGATCCTGGCTTAGCTGAGGAGCAGGGTACCCAGGCAGTGCCCGTCAGCAGTGGTGGGATTTCTGGAGGAGTCTCGGCCTCATGATGCCAGTGGGTTGACCCCGCCACACCTATGCTTGGGGACAATGAGAAGCAGCAGCTGCCCATAGCCTCAGACAGATTGGGGCGGACCTGACACCCCTTGTCTTTTGATAACTCAGATCTGAAGGTGATGACAATCTCACATATTCCTGCTGAGACTCCAGTTGGAGTTTATGACCACTTGTGGCAGGGTGGAGGCAGGAGTGGCCTGTCTGGCAGAGGTATGGACAATGTCCCGGCAAGTAGCAAACCTGAAAAAAAGGTGGAGGGTACACCATTTGGACCAGGTCCCCATTCCCTCACCCCACAGCTTTCTTCTCTTCATTCTCTTGAATGACTTGATTACCTGCTAGGAGCTAGTACAGGGATCTGGGTTCCCCAAATCAGGCAGGCACTCTCCAAATGACTAGTGGGCATTGACAGCACCAGAAAGGAACCCCAGTACCAGGAGAATGCTCTCCACTGAAAGGACCTGCATTCCCTTTCCTGTCCTCCCGCTCTAGTTCAATGACACTTGATTTGGCTCCTCTAACTGAAACGGTACTTTCCCAGCGTGAGGGAACAGTGTTCTTTTCAGGGCTTTTGGCCTCCTTCTAGTTATAACAATGGATAAGGGGCTTGCTAACACCAGACACACCATCTAGGGTCCTTTCTGGGCCAGAGAAGATAGATCTAGTTTGATGAAAAAGCTTCTTCCTCACACACAAGCTCTGGCCCGACAGCCACAGAGAGATTCTATGTAGGACCACCTGCTTTCTGCACACTGCCGAGAAGCCCTGGGCAAGGGGAAAGAAGTGGCTGCAAAGACCTGCAGTTAGCCTTCCAGAAGCAGAGCAACTGGAAAGAACTCCTGCTGCTACACTGCACCTTGCTGGTTGCAGGCTGCTCACCGTCAAATGAGAATCACAAAGACTTAATTCTTGGCCCACTAAGACCACTTGAATTCATGGAAGCATTTCTAGGCCTCAATGCCCTATTTTTACTCCCCCTCCCCACCCCCGCTTATCTTGGATAACCTAGAATGGAGCTAAGAGATGTAAATAATGTTTCTGATTGTGGAGATCTGGGATTCAATCAGCAAGGAGGGGCATGATTAAATCCGGGCTGACTCAGAGATGGCAGGCGAGGATAGCAAGGGGAGCAGACATCTGTGAGGACTTGGGCAACTCATTAGGGAGGAATTTTAGGAACAGAAGAGGAGAAACTGTGGTGCAAACTGGTGCTGAGGAACAGGAATCTCTCCCGGCCCCCGGCCCCCACCCCCTCACCAAACCAGCCTTTTGCGTGAGTGACTGCAATTGGAGACGTGCAGTCAGATGCAGCCGAGTCCTGGGTGATAAAAACAGTGGATGTAAGACTCTATGTTTGGGAAGTTGGGGGTACTAAATTTCATTTCATCCACCAACATTAACTGAGCACTATGAAATCCCAGGCACTGGAATCAGAGATAAAATGAGAGAGAAATAATTTCTGCTCCAAGCCTAGAGACAGAGCTTTCTAAGATTTAGCCCTGGGTCCCTTTATTAATTAGCTAATAAGTATTCATGTGCATTGATAATGTTAGGAGACGATATGAGCCGCATATCAGAGATTACTCAGGTGCAATCCAGGAGCCTGCTGGAGCCCAGCCCAGCCCAGATCTAGCACAACCCAGGGAGTTAGGGCACCCAGGGGGGCCCTTACAGTTACTACATCACTCAGTTACCAATGGTGAGCAAAATCAAGCCAAACAGGCAAAACTCTCTGCCTCGCACAACTGACAGTCAAAAGACTTAGTACATTATATGATAGGTTGGAAGAAGCATGTGTGAAAATAAAGAAAAAAGAAGAGCAGGGTAAGGGAAGCAGGGGGACGGCAATTTAAAAATAGGGTGCTCAGGGTAGACCTCCTTAAGGAGGTGGCATCTGAGCCAGGGCCTGGCCGGAGTGGGGGCTGCTCAAGGAGTAGGTGCTGAGGGGCCCTGCACCATGGGAGTCAGCCAGGCCAGGGCAGACCTCCTCTCTGGATGTCTCTGGGGCTTGAGAAGAAGGCTCTGTGCTTTGCTACTTCTATGTCTTTCTGTTACCGGGGCTGGGACTTAGTAAATGCTCATTTAGAATCCAGTGACAAGGCATGTGCTGGGACAGCCTCTGAGGCCTGCTCTGATTAGGGCTTCCTTCCTGAGCTGAACAAGACCCATCTGGAGCTCTGGACATAGACAAATTGATGGTGTAGCACTGTAACCAGAGAGGATGCTGAGCAAGGGCTTAAGAATAACTCCCTGTCTTCGTCCTCTTGGATTGCAGTCCCTGCACAAGTGCTCAGATGGGGTGATGTTCTGAGAACCCAATCAACTTAGAGAAACATGTCAACAGTTTTCTGTCCTGCCTGAGACAGTTGTGTAATCTGGCCAGAAGTACAGGTCTTTCTAATAACCAGTGCATCTTTGGCGCCTTCCTGTACTAGCCCCATCTCAGAGGCTGCTCAGATGCTCTCCACATCACCTGCCTTGCTGGCCCTCAGCCACCGGCTACGCGGCAGCAGCCATTGCTGAGACACATTCCGTGAGGATAGTGGGTGGCCCCACCTTGTCTCACATGCTCCATCTGTGGAAATGTGATAGATGCCCCGAGTCTCTACCACCTCTGGAGCCCTGGCCCAGTGGATGCAAGATCTGTATTACATCTGGCCAGGCATTGCAACAGACATGTAGGTGCAAATTATCCTGTCTGCCTCAACCTCTCATGATCTCTTCCAAGAACAGAGACCCCTCAGCTGACAAAAGTAAAATATTAAGAATTGTGCTTGTTTCCCTGGTGCACGTCCCCCAAAGATATTTTAAATGCCTTTGTTGGATGTGTAAGATGTAGCCATAATAATTCAAGATGAACTCCCACCCACAAATCTCCATGCTTCAACTTTTTCAACAATGACCAACATAAGGGACTCAGATTCTTCCTACCCGGGAAGACCTTATGATTTCTTTTGATCCTTGAATTGGTTTTAAAATTCATGCCTCACTAGCCTCTGCTTCCCTCTCCTTGTAGAAAACAAACACTAAATGAGCTACCCTTGGTTGGAGGCACTGTCTTACAAAGAGACACAACATTAGGACACAAACTGCCGGTGGGAGTCTGTGTGTTAATGTGCGTGTGTGTGCATGTGTATGTGCGTGTGTGAGAGCTTTTTTCCTACTCATAAAAACCAGCTAAATGCTTTTAAGCTCTACTTTGAAATTTTTTTTTTAACTCAGATAATTTTTCCAGGATTTTACTTGGCTGAATTCATCTAATGCACTTTGTTTTTTCCATCATGGATCAGCAAAAGCAATTTTCAGAACGGCTCTGGAGGGATTATTTCTCTAATGTGTTTCTTCCCTGAGAGGAATTCGCCTGTTTGCCTCATTTTGAGCTGAATTGGACTCCAGCACCCCTGTGATAGAGGCTAGCAAGAGTGAATACCTGGTCTTTTTCACAACAAAATAATAGGAAATCTATTTTTCCCAATATTTCTTTTGCTCAATGTACGCTCCTGACTTATGTGTTTAAATGGAACGTAGGGTGATATTAGTCACGTTTTGATGCCTTGAGGCTTACTAGTACACTCTCATGGATCTGCCTAGACTCAATAAATACTTCTTGGTAGAGCAGACAAAGAAAAAATAACTCTCTACTCCAGGAGCATATACTTTTGCAGGCCTCTGGGGCTGATTATGTAGTTCTGATATACGAGCATCACCTCCTAAGCCTTCTTCCAGACAAGCTGGGCTACAGGCAGGATCTAAACGTAAAAGCTGTGTGCAGAGGTTTGCAGAGAGGGATTCTGTGTTCGCTTTCAACACACTTAATTCTATGGAGGCTCCCTCATCAACCACATTTAAGTGTTAATCTCCTTTGGGACAAAAAATAAATTTAAAACTCCCTAGAGTGGCAGGTAAGACCCTTTGTAGAAGAGTTGTCAATCATCTCCCCTTCATTAATTCTCTCCTTGAACCACACTCCTCCAAGCCCAGGACACCCATCCCAAAGCAGGTTCAACCAGCCAGCCTCACAATCACCTTTTATTTACTCACCTCTGGCCCCTTTCTTTACAGAGATCCTGCTACCGGAAAGTATCATTCTCACCTTCTGAAGTTATACCCACCTTCTCAGGCCCAAATTAAATGGCATCTCCTCCAGGAAGCTTTCTCAGATGGCCCCTCTGATCGGAATTCATCTCTTCTCCTCCAGCCCCTTCATGCTGTGCCTCTCTTTTGTGGGGCTTATCAGAAGGGCAAGGCAAGGAAGGTAAAGCAGCAGATTTGGGGGACAATCACGGGGCAAAGCTCATACGGGTGTTTTGAATTTCAGTTTCCTTTTGCTAGGAGGGAAGTGTGATGTTGGTGAGACTGGGACCTGGCAGAAGCAAAGCAGGAAAAGCTGAAGGGTTGGAAGAATACTTAGGGATGAGGTCTCCATAGAGGGAGCCAGAGAATGGGACCAAGGTTTCCGTCTTGGGTATGGAACAAGGGCTGAAACTTGATGTGTGTCTAAGCTGGTGGTGATGATTAATGAATTGCTATACAGAGGTGCTGCCTAACATCTGAAGTGCTGTCCAAAATTCTCCATGTCTCCGGGGTTAAGACCATTAGATTGAGGTGGCGGGAGTTAACAGCGCTGGAGCACTTATCACAGACAACTTGATGGCTCTTAACTTTGTACCTGTCTCATTCACTTGGCTTTGAGCATCTTGAGGACAAGGATAGAGTCTTATTCATTGTGAGACCTCCTGTACTCTGGCACCCAATAAATAATGGCTGTAGAATTAAATTGAGTAGTTAATGTGAATGAGCTCTGCTAAAGGTTGTCATCCCAATAGTTTCTCAATAGCATTTATAAGAAAACCAGACTCAATTTTACGTAATTTTAAAATATTTTACTTAGTTTGAATCAGCCGTAAGGGGGAAAATGCTTCTTTCAAATAGGTATATTTGTCTGGAAATGTAAAACCACTCAGTAGAAAAGGGTGTCATCCGACTAAGCGCTTAGTAACTTTGTCTAGTTTTGGTCCAAAAATATAAGGTGTTTTCTCTGTATCATTTGCTTTGACATATAGACTTTTTCAAATATTAAAAAAATTTGATAGAGAATTCATGCCAACTTTATAATTGGGGGAAAATAAATATGCACAAAAAAGAAAATGAAAATATTCATACCACTCAAAGATAAATGCTTTGTTAACATTTTGTTATATGAGTTTCTAACCCCCTGCCCCTTGGATTTGTGAATCTCCCCTAGGATCTCATAATTAAAGGCACCCAGAACCCTATTCCTAGGACCGTGGCTGGAATATCTTTTGTTTGGTAATTGCCTGAGTTTGACCTTAACTATTACCCTACTTTCCCTGAATTCTCTTCCCTTTTCTTTTTTATTTCAGGTTAATGTGAGGGCACAAACAACTAGGTTACAACGTTTGCGTTTGTTAGGTAGAGTCCCTCTTGCAGTTGTGTCCTGCACCCCGTTCGTCCTGAGATCTCTCTCTTTATGCTTACTCATCTTTCTCTGTCTGGTAGAATCTGTTCTGAGGAAAAGCTCTAACTGCTAATTCACACTGAAGTGTAAAGGACAGATAAAACTTTGTGTGCTACTCATTCCAGAAGTATTTGCAATTAGAGCCGAAGCCTTAAATGAAAGATCCCCACTTCTAAGCTATATTGCCCCAATAAAATTATCCTTTATACACTGTCTCTGGAGGGATATTCAGGTTTTGAGATCCTGAAGATGCCAATATTGAGGACCCTCCTTAAGAAAATGAAATCAAAATTATAGATACAAAGTTAGGTATAAAAGAATATTTATTTAGAAGAGAGCCATGCAAGGGAGGTGCCCTAAGTTTCAATCTTTAGGAGCTTTATGTAAACTGACTTCCAAATCTTTTTCTTTATGGATCCTCAGCAGCCAGTGAAATTGACAAGGTAGATACCATTATTAGCTCCACTTTAAAGAGATACAAACTGAGACCCAGAGAAGTCTCACAGTCCACAAACAGAATCATGTACCAATAGACACTGGTGGCATCGACTCTAATGATCTATAGACAAGAAAAATTAAGTGCTACATTGTAACAAAGGAAATATTTGTAGACGAGATCCCAAACTTACATCTCCTGGCTCCACACTGTACCTGTGCCATCTAGCTGAACTAAGACCATAACTCATAGCTGCTGAACAGAACTATCCAGGACTTTTTCCTCCCATCTCAATAGGGATTGACACACTAAAAAGGAAAGAGAGGTAATCCTGTCATAGATTTGCCCTGTAAACATAGTGAAAAACAAAACTAAGGGTATCATCTTAATATATGAGGAGTCCCCAGAGAAATGGAAATGGGCCAGGTTTCACATTATAGCAGTTCCCAGAACATTTTCATGTCAAATTTGTATGAAGTAAATTGCATGGTGAATAGGGAACTCACTTTTTCAAGGAACCTTGTAATAAAACCTTCTGTGAAAAATCAAAAGAATTCTTGTCAATCAAAGAATAGCATTCTAATTTCTCTCTTGATCATTTGAATGTTCATACCCAGAACTGTTTTAATGGCAAACTACTAGGAAAGAGGTTGGAATTCAGGCAGGCCTGTGAGATGAACAGAAGCAAAACCTGAGACATTGTATGAATTCATTCAACAACAAGAGCAGGGTTCCACACTGTGAAAATACGTCAGTCCTGCTGATTTTGTTTTTATCTCCACAATGCTAATACTGTTACCGTTAAGACAAAAAAAAAAAAAAAAAAAAAAAAAAAAGGCTTCCTGTTCTATCTTTAAAATACAACTATTCTGCCTGTTCTCTTAGAAACTTGGGCAGGTTTCTTGTAGTTATGGTCCCAGTTGGTCATGCCATTCTTGGATCCTTGGAACTGCAATGTAAACAATCCTGGATTAGCTGGAGAACGAGGACCAGGAGACCCAGTACCTCCTTTTCTACCCACCATTGCCCAATCTGACCGTCACTCACCTGCCAGACACCTAAGGCCACCCCAGACCAACCAGCTCCCAAATGTCCCACCAACTCCCTGCAGACCAGGCCTAAGCTCAGTCTGTCGCATCTAAACCTGGCTCAGACCAAACGAATCCCCCAGGCCATCCACAGACTCATGAGCTCAGTAAATGAGCACTGTGTTACAGCATTAAGTTCTGGGATGGTTTGTTTTCACCACTAACTGACATAGAAAATAATTATAATAAATTCCCACAAAGAATTAGCTACCTTGAGAGCATTTTCTGCTTGAATAAAGACTGACATTTTATCATTGGTGGTTGATATTTGATCCTTTATCTATTTGAAGATAGACCCATATACCGTGTAGTGTGAGCTTAAATAATCCCACAGTATGGCTATATTCACATGGAGTCACCGACACGAGTTTAGCAAGAACATTGTTCTGGCAGTCAGTAAAATGCAGAGAAAAAAAAAAATCAAGTTTTCATCACAAAGTAAAGTTTCTTTGATGAACAGATCTGACCACATATTCACTCTAAGGATTCAGGGATTTCTCATTTGACATTTCATCAAACAAAGACTTTTTTCATAAACCAAGGAATAATCAACAGAGCAGGGGTTTGGCAGGCTGGCCTTATGTTTTTTCTAAGTAGAGTTTTATTAGGACACAGTCATGCTTATTTATTTACATACCATCTATAGCTGCTTTTGTGTGACAGAATTGAGCAGTGGCAACAGAGACCTTGTGCCACACAAAACCTAAAATATTGGCTGGGTGCAGAGCACTATAATCCTAGCACTTTGGGAGGCTGAGACAGGAGGATCGCTTGAGGTCAGGAATTTGAGGTTGCTGTGAGCTGTGATGCCACAGCACTCTACCCAGGGTGACAAAGAAAAAGTAAATCTATTAAAATAGCCATTTTAAGATGCTTTAAATTTATAAGCCCAGGCTTGATGAAACCTTACTAATTGTATTGCAAGGGGAAATAGTAGGAAAGAGGTATTGTCACAAACGTTACTGGGCCTATTGAGCAGATTTCCTTCAATTAAGCCACCGTTAGATCATATAAATAAATAACTGAGCCAGTGGTCGTAATGGGTTCATACTAAGTCAGGCTCTACTGAGCTTTGCCCATCTGTTTTTCTATAGCTTGTTTATTAATCATTTCCCTGGGGAGTCGCCTAACTCCTCTGCCAGAACCAGTTTAATTTCGGGGGTATCAGAGCTCATAGCCAGGGAAGACAGACGTTCTGGGCTTGGCATTCACCTTTCTAAGCTGCAGCTTCCTTGATTATAAAATGACCTCCAGGTAGTTTCTAAAGCTCCTCCCAGGGTGAACACCTTGACTCTAAGCTGGAGCTGGTGATTGTGGTGCAGCTAGTGGGGCAGGCACAGCTTCACTACACCAAATCTGCCCCCTGCTCTGGCTTTACAGGATCCCACAGGCCTGCCAACCTCAGAGGCTCTGGGCATCAAGGTCTGCCAACCCTACCTTACTGAAGGAACAGGGTACCTGGCTGCTGCCTCACCTGATGAGGTCACAGATGGGCAGATGGCAAAGTGATGTGCCACCAGCTTGCCCTGAAATAAGACAGGAAGCTGATCTTGTGGGAGGCAGCCCTGTGCACCCCCGGGTTAGCAGTGTGACGCTGGCTGGTAAGAATGCCAATGCTTTTATTTTCTTTTTATTGATACATGTTTTTTGCAATGGTACATATTAATTGTATAGAAAGAAAAAGAAACTATAAAAAGTATTTTCCAAAGGCTTCCATTCCCATCACTAAGGCAACTGATTGGGGCAGGCTGGTATCCTGATTCCCAGCTGCACACTTACCATTTTGAACCATGACTACATTCCTCTTCCAATCGAGCCTTGATGGTTGTTTTTAAATACACTTCCCATGCACGGAAGTATTACTGGGGGATTTGTCCTGCGCCCACCTGCTTTACCCCAGGCCTTCTATGGTCTGTCCATGCACTTGGGAGCATTTTGATTCTGCTATGGCAGCAACTCCAAAACCCACCTGGCTATTAGAAACACCTGAGAGAGTCTGATGTAAAAATCTTATTTCCTGGGGCACAGACTGGCTGAATAGCTTAGAAGTGGAATTGAATAGCTGGCTTTTAAGTTTCCCACGTGTTCTTAATGATCAGCTCCATTTGGGACCAGAGCCTGTGGAACTGCAGAATCTGGTCTGACCTCTCTGAGAAGGTAACCCCATCTCGTGCAGGGCCCCACAGAAACCCACAAGATAAATGTGGCAAAGGGATTCCCGCATAACCTCTTGTCAATCATATCAGTTTGTTTTCTTTAAAACCTTTTCTTCTCCTTTTTGTTTTCTTCATTGGGTAAAAAGCGGAACTCTGAAACCCTCTGCCACTTTCTACTTACAAGACTCAAGACTCGCTGTGCCCTTATATGTAAAGTAAGGACAATAGTAGTACCCTAGAGTTGTTGGGAGGATTAAATAAATTAGCATATCAAATGCTTAGAAGAGTGCCTGGCATGTGGTACAGCTAATTAGGGGTGGCTATTTCATCCCTGTTTTTGTTTGTTTGTTTTTTCCACTCAGCTGCCCTAGGAGCTTTTGCTTCAGCCCCTTTCTGCAGGAAGCAGTTTCCTTGGGGCACTGTCACTAGGTCAGAGAGGGAGATTTGGGACAGGCTTGTCACAGTCTATGCAGGAGCAATTCCTAACACAGACTTAACTTATGAGGCGGATATTGTGCAAGTAAGCAGCCCATGCAGGTACAGGAGGGAGGTGGCACAACACACCTGCATGTAGGGCCTCTAGGCCCTGTTAGTGGGTCTCTGCTGGGGATTAGGGACACAGGAGTTCCATGTTAAGGCAAGCGCAGTTGGGGGTCCCCATTCCCGCTCTCCTTTCCAATCGGCATGGCTAGCCATCTTAGTCTGTCCTGGCTGCTGTAACAAAATACCACAGACTGGGTGGCGTATAAACGTACAGTTCTGGAGTCTGGGAAGTCCCAGCAAGGCAATGGCAGATTCAGTCCCTGATGAGAGCCCTCTTTCTGGTTCAGAGATGGAGCCTTGTAGCTGTGTCTCATGCTGTGGAAGGGACATGCTAGCTCTCTAAGGACACCAGTCTCATCTCAAGGGCTCTGGACTCATGACCTACTCACTTCCCAAAGGCTCTGCCTCCTTTTACCATTACTTTGGTGATTAGCTTTCAACTTATGACTTCTGAGGGGACATGAACATTCAGATCATAGCACTGGCCATTTGGAAAATGCCCAATATTTTAAGGTGTAATAATCTAACCGGGGGTCCTCAAACTGTGGCCCATGGGCCACATGAAGTGGTGTGAATTGTATTTGTTCCCGTTTTGTTTTCTACTTCAAAATAAGATATGAGCAGTGTGCATAGGAATTTGTTCATAGTTTTTTTTTTTTTTTTTTTTTTTTAAACTATAGTCCGGCCCTCCAATGGTCTGAGGGACAGTGAATTGGTGCCCTGTTTAAAAAGTTTGAGGATGCCTGAATTCTAAACAATAGGTCAAAAACAATTGGATAAGTTGAGAAATTTCACCACTTTCCAAGTTTCAGTTGCAAGTGTGGAGTTTTCAATTTAGTGAATTCCTTTCTCCTGTTCGTGCCATTGGGCTGATCACAGAGAGAGAGAGAAAAAAATCTTTCTTCCAACTTGTCAATTCTGTACCTGGAGCTATTGGGGATGGCAGAACTCCAGAAACTGCAAAAAGTTGCCACCACTACCTGTGTAAATGTAACCTTTAACATGCATATGAGTTATGGTACTTGGTGGCTGCTTTTTTTTTTTTTTTAATTTGAAACTACATTATTAGCAACCCACAATGAATCAGTCCTTTATTGTTAGTTACCAATGAATTTCTCTATTCCCTAGATGGCATTATATTCTTCACTTGATAATTTAATGAGCACACCTTACAAAAATAGTACGATTATCTATATTTACAACCTGGGCGTTTCTAGTGTCACCTTATGTTTGGTGCTGTTTAGCATTTACTAGATTCCCTCTGGGATAGGTAAGTGGTAAATGGTGCAGAGAATACCCCCTCCAGGCACTTACAGTTTGCTGATGAGGTAGAAAAACCACATAGATTCAAGAGCAACCACCTGAGTGTAAGGCTCAACTGCAAACTTTCTGTCTCTGTAGGCATATTTCTTAATATACCAGGGAGAAAAGCCACCTCATGGAGTGTAGCAAAGAAATCAACGCAGATAGTGCAATTCAAGAGATGGTGAAACCTCATTCACCCTGGGTCCCTGAGTGACTTTGTGGAGTACAGCATCCATCTCCCCCTCATTCCTCCCCCATCTCCTTAGGCTCCCTTAATGAACAGATAGTGTGAATAAGAAATAATCTTTGATTATTTGATGAAATAATGAATGATGAATATTTGATGAATTAATGATGAAATCTTTACAGAATTTCTAGGTTACTGTTTCTGCTCGGTGTAATGTAGCCCACCCTCACTAATGGCCAGGGCTGTTGTGAGGCAGTAAAACGTCATAGTGAAGAGTGTGAGTTCTGCAGTCACTCTGCCTTAGTTTGAAACTGAGCTCCATTACGCTTAGCTTTGTGGTCTCTTGTCACCTCAGTGTCCTCATTCGTGGCATGGAGATCATTTCTCAGAGGATTATTATGCATATTAAGTTAGACAATGGATATAAAACTTTTAAGCCTTACATATATTAAGTGTTATGGGCCAAATTGTGTACCCCCTCAAATTTCTATGTTGAGGTCCTGACCCCTAACACCTCAGACTGTGACTATGTTTGGAGATAATGAAGGTTAGTTGAAGTCATGTGGATGGGCCCTAATCTAATATGACTGGTGTCCTTATCAGAAGAGGGGACTAGGACACATACAGAGGAAAGATCATATGAGACACAGGGAGAGGGGAACCACCTATAAGCCGAGGCCTCAGAAGAAGTCAACTCTGTTGACGCTTTGATCTTAGATCTCCAGCCTCCAGAAAGGTGAGAAAGCACATTTCTGTTGTTGAAGCCACCCAGTATCTGCAGTGTTTTGTTACAGCAGCTCTAGCAAGGGAATCTAGTAGTAAGCACCAATAAATACTAGCTTCTAATCGGTAAATGGCCCAGCACTGTATTCAGTAAATATCCGTTTCCTTTATTCGTCACTTGGCCCTTTCCCCTGGACCAGTGATGCTCAACCTTGGCTGCACATTAAAATAACCTGGGGTGATCTGAAAAGGTACCAAGCCTAAGCTGCGCCCTGAGAGGTTTCAGAGCTCACCAGGTGGGGCTAATGTGTGTTCACGGTTGAGAACCGCTTCTCCAAACTCGGCAGCCACCAGCTGTTTGTCTGCTTAAGTTTTCCCCTGCGCTACATGGACCTGCCAATCCAGCTGACAGTGTGCATTTTTTACTCAAGCCACAGAATGGAACAGCTGACCTGCTGCAGCATTTAGTACATCTGCTGCTGGAAGGGACAGGAATGGCCTGAAAGAAATAGGCTCAGAGTTTTGACACCTGAGACACCCAGAACTTCATTTGTGTCCTGTTTTAGTCAGCTTGAGTTGTAAGAAACAGAGGCTTGTTTGTGTTAGCCAGATAAAGAGGATGGGCTGGGAGGATGCAGTGGGCAAGCTCATGGAAATCAAAGGCCAGAAGCCACGCCCAGCAGGGCCACAGGAAGATTACCTGTGGGCAGTCGGGAACGGAGACGGCTTCCCCCTTCTCCCAGACTCCACACTACCTCCCTCACCTGCGCTCCTGTGATCTCATTGTCATTGTCTCTCTCAACTTGCTTCCTCCAACAAGACCACCAGTCTTGACTCTGCATCAAGATTCCTCAAATTCCTGCCACAAATGGGTGGCCATGTATTACTTTGTTCAAATTTGTTCACTCAAACTTGATCATCCCTGCTTGTTTATTTGAGCTGGAACACCCAAATCATAGGTCTTTACTCAACCAATAAATTGGCTGGCCTCAGGTCATGAGTTCACTCCTGTTCTCATCAGTATGGATGAGGAAGAAAGGCCGTAACATGGAACCAAGTGTTAAATTGGAAGTTTCAACCAGGACACCAACGTATTATGGATACTGGATGTCAAATTGAGTTGTAAAACAGCCATGCAGATACAGTCCTGTGCTGCTTAAATATGGGATATGTTCTGAGAAATGTGTTGTCAGGCAATTTTGTCATTGTCAAAGATGGTAGAGTGTATTTACACAAACCTAGACAGTATAGCCTGTACCACACCTAGACTGTGTGGTATAGCCTATGGCTCCTAGGCTACAGATCTTTAAGCATGTTACTGTACTGAATACTATAGGCAACTATAACACAATGGTAAGTGTTTGTGTATCTAAAAGTGAAAAAGGTACAGTAAAAACATGTTATTATAATCTTATGAGACCACCATCACTGGAATGTGATCCATCACTGACTTAAATATTCTTATGTGGCACATGGCTGTATTTCTAACAGGTGGTTGAGCACCCGTAAGATTACTATCAGACTTATATTGAGGAGGACAAAGGGTAAAGAAAGGATTTTTTAATTATTAAAATATTTTTATTTTTTAATTATTAGAAATTTTAAATTATTTTGGGGGGCAAGACATAATTGTAAGAGGGACTTTACCTACCAAATGCAATCAGTTTAACCTGGTTTCTTGTACCCTTAAGGAATCCTGAACAATAAATTAAAAAAAAATTTTTTTTAAATTATTTCTTTGGAACTCCACCAAAAAACTCTTAGATCTGATATACAAACTCAGTAGAGATGTTGAATAACAACACCAATATCCAAAAATCAGTAGCACTGCTATACATGAAAAATGAGCTAACTGAAAAAGAAATCAAGAAGGTAATCTCATTTACAATAGCTATAAAAAATTAAAATAACTAAGAATAAGTATAACCAAGGAGGTTAAAGAACTCTATAAGGAAAACTAAAAGACACAGAAAAAAAGAAATTGAAGAGGATATAAACAAACAGGAAAACATCCCATGCTCATGACTTAGAAGAATAATAGTGTTAAAATGGCCATGTGACCCAAAGCAAATTACAGATTCAGTACCATCCCTATCAAAATACCAATGCCATCCTTCACAGAAATGGAAAAATCTCTAAAATTTGTATGAAACCATTAAGACCCCAAATAATCAAATCAATCCTGAGCAAAAAGATCAAAGCTGGGGGCATTATATATAGTATTTTCAGACTCAAAAATATACACAAAGCCATAGTAACCAAAACATCATGGTACTTACATAAGGATAGATTTATAGACTAATGGAGCAGAATAGAGACCCCCAAAATTAGTTCACATATGTGCAGCCAGCTGATTTTTGACAAAGGTCCCAAGAACATTCCTTGGGAAAAGGACAGTCTCTTCAGTCAGTGGTGCTGGGAGAACTGGGTACCCAATGCAGCAGAATGACACCAGACCACACCTCCCACCCTATGTAAAAATCAACTCAAAATGTATCAAAGACCTAAACAGGTAACCTGAAACTATAAAAGTACTAGTGGCGGTGAGTCTGGGAAACACATAGGAAACTCTTCAGGACATTGGCCTGGAAAAAGATTTTTATGAATAAGATCTCAAAAATACAGACAACAAAAATAAGAATAAACAAATGGAATTATATAAAACTAAAAAACTTCAGTATAGTAAAGGAAACAATAACAGAATAAAAAGAAAACCTAAAAAATGAGAGAAAATATTTGCCAACCATCCAACTGATAAGAAATTAAAATCCAGAGTATGCAAGGAACTCAAACATCTCAATGGAAAAAAACAATATGATTAAAAAATGAGCAAATAATATGAACAGACTTTTCTCAAAGGAAGACATATATATGGCCAAAAGGTATATTTAAAAAATGCTTAACGTCACTATCCTCAGAGAATGCAATGCAAAACCACATTAAGTTTTTCTCTTACCCTAGTTATGACGGTTATTATAAGAAAGAATTTTTAAAAAACCAATGGTAGTAAGGATGTGGAGAAAAGCAAACCCACTACAGGGCATTTATCCAAGGGAAAAGAAATCATCATATTGAAGAGACATCTGCACCCCCACATTAATTGCAGCACTATTCAAAATAGCCACGGAATCAACCTGAAATCCTGTTATTCATAGCAACATGGATAGAACTGGAGGACATTATGTTAAGTGAAATAAGCTAGGAACCAAAAGTTAAACACAGCACATTCTCATTCATATGTGAAAGCTAAAAACAAAGCTGATCTCACAGCAGTAAAAAAGTAGAACAGAGGATGCTAGAGGCTGGTGAGGGTAGAGGGAAAGGGGCCACAGGGAAAGATTTGTTAAAGGACACAAAATTACAACTAGATAGGAGAAGCAAATTCTACTGTTCTATACCACTATAGGATGAGGATAGTTAACATACTGTGTGGTTTCAAATAGCAAGAAGGAGGATATAAATATTCCCAACACAAAGAAATGATAAAAGTTTGAGATGATGGATATGCTAATTACCCTGATCTTATCACCATACATTCATTATATGTACTGAAACATCACTAGGTACCTATGAATATGTTCAATTAAAAAAATTTAAACACATAAAAAATTGTTAAAAATTAAAAAATATATATTTATTTGGAAAGAGCCAATCTCCCTTCATCAACTCCTACTCCCAGCATTAACAGTCCCTCCTTAGAAAGATCAATATATGTTCCTTACAGGGACCCACAAGAATGGTGTCTGATCATATCTGAAAAAGCTCACGTGGCTGCTGGCAACTGAATGGACAACTGTATCTAGGAAGTGATTTTCTATCAGCCCCTCAAGGTGCATGAATCCTGGGAGTCAGAAGTGGAAACTGTGAGAGGAAAGTCAGCATGGAGACTGTGCCCAGGGAAGGGAGACTCCAGAGGAGGAGGTTGGGGGTGTGATATCAGGGGCAGACATGGAGGAGGATCAGGAGAAGCCAGCCAAACGAGAGGTGCTGTCTTGGTCAGGGAGGTTGTATTCAGAAAGGCCAGTGAGGTGAGTCTCAGCAGAACCCAGGAAAGCGCCTGCAAGAGAAAGGTTTAGAGCAGTGATGTTTTTTTTCTTTTTTAAAATTCAGTCTCCATAGAGACTGTCAAAAATTGCCAATGCTGACTATATTTCAAGTTGTCATGGTGGGGTATTGGAAAAAGTTTTCAATTAGCAATAATTGCACTTTGGATAAACTTCATTGGCTAAGATGCTGCCACTGCATAAAGCTAAAGCAGTGATTTTCAACCAGTATGCCATGAAATTATTAAAAAATCATTAATGAAATTATTTTTGAAATAAGTTCAAAGCACAGTAAATATATTCTTTTTACTTTTTTTATTAAAAATTTTTTTTTATTGTTAAATCATAGCTGTGTACATTAGTGCAATCAAGGGGTACAATGTGCTGGTTTCATATACAATCTGAAATATTCTCATCCAACTGTTCAACATAGCCTTCATGGCATTTTCTTAGTTATTGTATGTAGACATTTGTATTCTGCCTTTAGTAAGTTTCCCCTGTACCTATTCTAAGTCTTTTTACTTTTTTTGATCAACATAATTTAAGTTGCTGTGGAAGT
>CAUYPK010130322.1:0-17355 GCA_963574355.1 Loris lydekkerianus
GAGCTGGAACATATTCTTCTTAGTAAAGTATCTCAAGAATGGAAGAAAAAGTACCCAATGTACTCAGCCCTACTATGAAACTAATTTAGAGCTTTCACATGAAAGCTATAACCCAGTTACAACCTAAGAATAGGGGGAAGGGGGAAAGGGAGAGGAGGGAGGGAGGAGGTGGGTAGAGGAAGGGGGATTGGTGGGCTTACACCTGCGGTGCATCTTACAAGGGTATATGTGAAACTTAGTAAATGTGGAATGTAAATATCTTAGCACAATAACTAAAAAAATGCCAGGAAGGCTATGTTAACCAATGTGATGAAAACGTGTCAAACGGTCTTTGAAGCTAGTATATAATGCCCCATGATCATATCAATGTACACAGGTATGATTTAATAAAAAAAAAATTAAAAAAATAAAACAATCCTATGAAATGAAGTCTAATAGGAGAGCAGGTATAATAGTGTCTGTGAGAATCAGATGACTTCAGGTACTAAATAGATCTTTGAATACTACAAGTTTTCATAAAAAAGGATATAATGCATTTGCTTCTGGTTTTGCATGTGTGTTAACATAGGAATTCTTAAACTATGATTTCTGAGTTAGAGAAGTTATAACTAAATCATATTTAACTGATTAGGACAGGGAGGATATATTCTAGAATTCTCTCACAGTATCTATATTAATAAAATGATATTGAACATTATAATTGCTTAGAATAATTATTTGAAAGTACCTTACAGAGAGGTTGACCTTTAAAAGTTAGCTATTTTAACAAAAAGACATTTGTACTGAAATGTTTATTGCAACACAATTTACAATCGCAAAGATGGGGAATCAACTAAAGTGCCCATCCACACATGAGTGGATTAATTAAATGTGGTATATGTATACCATGGAATACTACTTAACCATTAAAAAAATGGTTAACTAATACCTTTTGTAACAACTTGAATGATATTGCAAGAATGGAAAAGCAAAACACCTCATTTTTTTCACTATTAAATTGTAAGTAACCAATGAGCATACCATGTGCAGAGAGGGCATAAAACTCTGCAAATTAAGCAGATGTGATGTGGTGGAGGGAGAAGGGAATGGTGAAATCACAGCTAATTGGTACAATGCATACTACCTGGATGATTGGGACACTGACTTTGACTCAATCCATACAAAAGCAATTCATGTAGCCAAAACATTTGTACCCCTCCAACACTCTGGAAAAAAAAAGAAAAAAACAAAAAAAAACATAAAGTAGGTTTCCCCTTTTATCTTATTTTTCCTTCATTTAGAAAAAGGGAGACAATTTGTATATATTTAAAGACCACAGTTTTATGTACAATTAAAAAATTAAAACAGAAAGAGTGGGTGGTTATATTCTCATTAAATCAACTTCATTGTTTAACTGCCATACTACTTTCAGTAAAAAGACTCCAACCATCAACAAATCAAGCAATTATTTTTAACTGGCTCTCTAGATTTATCCAAGATAACAACCTGACAAAATTTATATTTAAAGAGACAATATTCTGCCTTTAAAACTTCTTTCTCAGATGGTAGTAATATAACATAATCAAATTAATGTTTATTTATCACTCTTGGCACTTGTTATGTGGAGTATATTCATTTTATATCCATCAAAATTGAAAATTTACATTAGTCAATTCTTTAAATTAGTCAATTCTAGTTATTTTAAAAGGATAATAATAGGTCAAATGCAAACTTCATTAAATAAAATAGGGTCTGGAAAAATATGTTTTAATAGTTTGATTATTTCATGTAGGGACTTAGAATAGTGTTTGGTCCCAGTTATTTGTAAGACCTGTGTACTTACTAAAGAGAGAAACAGACAAAGGGAAATCATTATTTGATTATCTATTAGGTGTCATATTAAAGTCTCGAAACTTTTGCACATAATACCTTACTAAATAATATAACTGGAGTGAGAGACGATTATTACCATTGTACACATGAGAGAACTGAGGTTTACAATATGTAAATAACTTACTGCGAAAAATCAGTAGCACATGAGGAGGCTTCCAAGCTCTGGAGTATTTGAATCTAAAATCCACTGTCCATATAGCAGCAGATAATTATGACTCTATTTCTGCCAGAAGACCTTTCCCAACAGCCTCCTAAAAACAAATAAAAATTTGTAGGGCAATGTTCCATAAAAGTAGAAATAAAGAAGAAACCAAAGAAAATATTTTAGCAGGAACAATGGGCAACAGCATCTGAAATAACAGCTACGTATATTTTCCAAAAGAAAGCAAACTCTGAAAAACAATAATGGATGTAATAAATAATTACTGGAATGATAGTTATAACCTGCAGAACATGAATAAGAGATAGCTACAGACAACTTCAGACATGCTGAGTCATCGGGGAAACAGGGTCACTTTTTCTCTCTTATCATCCAAGTAGAATTTTAGCAATATTTGAAAATACATATTAATCTAACCTTCTACCTAAAGCAAACAAATGTGAGAGAGTTCTTCAAATATCAGCCATCATTTAGCCCTGGGAGATAAGAATGGTGGGGTTTTGTGTTTGTTCATTTTGCGAGTTTTTAAAGTTTTATTTATAATTTACAGATAATTGTACATATTTATGGTATATAGTGTGATATTTTAATATATGTAAATATTGTGTAATTATTTCTAAATATCCTATAAATCAGGACATTTAGCATATCCATCATCCCCAACATTTATCATTTTGGTTTGGGGGATGAGTATTTTGCTCTGATATTTCCACATGAAAACAACATGATTACACTCTTCCCTGGGGTTGAAATTTACTTATGAGTGTTTATTTTGTCTGTAATAAACTTGTCCATCATTTTTTCTCATATATTACCTGCCTTGACCCACACTATCACCCCACAGCAGACTTTACAAATCAACAGATGTGCTATTTACCCACAAAGCCCATCTGCTTCGCTAATACTTCCCATGGCCTGAAACCCTGGAAGGTTTCAAGACAACCATGAAGACTCACAGAATTGACCTTTCCATTTGGTAATAAAATTGAATTTACAGTTAACCTTTATTTGTCTACATGGGGTAAACTTGTGGGACATGCCTTTGGAAATGCGAACTGTTAAATTCAATGACATCAACATTTATTTTCAACAATAAAATCCTCTTTCTTGAGTACACATTATTTTTAACTCAAACCTGAGACTCCTAGGTCAAACAAATAAAATAAAATTATTGCAAGGTGGAAAACAACACAGCCACATAATTGCATCTGTCTCTCCCACCCCCTTGTCCCATTGCTACTCTCTGGTGCTAGAAATCCTTCCAGGAGAGTCTTTGCATTTTTTCTTCTTACACACAGTTTTAGAACACATTAATTTAAACTGTTAATTAAACACTAAACCTTTTTTCAGGATAGTTTTTGAAAGTAAATATTTTAATTGCCTGTTACAATTGTCTTTAAAACCTTTGTTTGAAACAGTGATTTTCAACCAGTAAACTGCAGCACACTGGTGTGCTGTGAGAGGATCTTAGGTGTTCCGCAGACATTTTTAAAGATCATTAATTAAATTATTCTCAAAAAAAGGTCAAACCACAGTGAGTATATAATTTTTTTTTACTCTCTCTTTCGATCAACATAGTTTAAGTGTGCTGCGGAAGTTTACCTATAGATTAGAGTGTGCTGAGAGATTAAAAAAAGGTTGAAAAACACTGGTTTAGCAGGTATAAGGAATATGGTACATCCATGTACCGTTATTATTTTTTTTTTTTTCACCATTTACTAGCAGTAGAATTTGGATTTTGATAGGAAGAAATTTCTCAACTGAAAAAATTGGTATAAATTATAAACAAAACTGTAAAAACTCACAAAACAGATTGGAGAAGGAAGAATCCAATGTACTCAATTCTAGTATGAAAGCAGTAGATGATCTAATACAAGGTGGGGGGAGGGGAATGAGAGAGTAGGGAGAGAAATGGGGGGGTCATGGTGTATGGCACACCTATTGGGGGAAGGACACAATTATAAGAGGGACTTACCTAAACATACAATCAGTGTAACCTAATTCTTTTTCAGGATACGTTCTTTGTATCCTCAATGAATTCCAAACAATAATAAAAAAAAAAACTCACAAAACAAACAAAAAACACACCACTGTTAAGTATCTTCCAGTGAACAAAACTGATATAGAATTTTTTGTCTCAAATATGAGTTTTATCTTCCAAAGCTGCTTTGGTTACAGATAGGCAAAGCCTGCCATGGTACAGGCCAGACCTAGTAATATCTGCTTACGACTCTGTGCAACCACCAATAAGGTTCCATGTAATCCACTTTCTTGCTTTTCCCCAAGTATTCCTATCTTAATCTGTTTTGTGCTGATATAACAGAGTATCTAAGATTAGATAATTATTAATAAACAACAAATTTATTTGTTTATAATTCTATTAAGCTCGGAAGTCCAAGGCCAAAGTGCCAGGATGTATAGTTATCTGGTGAGGGCTGCAAACTTTGGAGAGAATTCTGTGTCCTCATAGGGTGGAAGGTGAGGAGAAAGTGAACTAACACTACATGAAACTTGTTTCATAAAAGCTTTAATCCTTTTCCTGAACTGAAAAACTTCAATGGCCTATAATCACCTCTTAAGAGCTCTAGCTTTTAATGAATTCACATTAACCATTAGGTTTCAACACCTAAATTTTGGAGGGCACATATCAAACCATAGCAATTTACATACATGTTCATATCATGAGCCTAGATGTTTTCTTCTATGGATAATACTAAAATATATGCCATAGCATTTCAATGCCCTTCTAGGTAAGGACTGCAATTTTTATGTTGCTCACATAACTCACTTTAATGCTTTCTCTAATTTCTTACATAGATTTCTACAATTTAGTGCCAGTATTATATGAGAGTCGTTTTTATTAGACATTTTATATTGAGCCAAAAAAAGGCTATTGGGTGCACAAAAAGATTCAGCAAATATCTAAATACTCCTCTGAAAGCAGGTGCCTCACTGTTTATTCACACATTCTCTAAGCTCTGTCCATTATTCAACATCTCTCTATTGAGTTTTTACCATTTTCTAGGCATATTGCTGATAATTGTCAAAGAGCAATTCAACCCTCAGTTCAGAAATAGCCTGCTTCATCTCTGTTAAGAAGATATCTTAAAGATACAACCGCAGAATGATGGCAGAGCAGTTAACAAAGACATCTATCACTGCTCTCAGATGTGGAGAAAAATCTTGCTGTTTTTGCTTTGTTTGTTTAACAAGAATTTTAATATTTGTTTGTTTCTCTAATTCAAGCTCCAACATTCTTAATGATGGCACACAAATACACTCAACAATAATGAATGCCCCTCAGTAAGACACATGTCAACATGAACATAGCCATGAGACGTTAATATAACAAAGATAAAAACTTACCATGTTGTTCAAACAGTGCTGCCAATGTAACCACATGGTGGCAAGTTTTCAAACCTTCATACATATGGTTCATGTCCGTTCTGTGACACATATGTCAAAGCTTCATAAGTGTGGTTCATGTCCATTCTGTGAAAATTAGGTTAACCTAAGAAGGTGGTCAATGTAGGGAAGTGGTCAACTCTGGAGGGTCTATTGTATTCATTAACACCTGCGGTTATTGGATGTCTTTATTAGACAGGATAGACATCATAATAAAAAGTTCTACCACACTGCATTATAGATTATCAAAACCTGTTCTCAAATTCAAATACATAGTATCCCTAGGGAAATACAGTAAATATATACTAGATTCTATTCCATGAAGATGCAAACTGAACTTGGCTGGACTCTGCAATTAGAGTGAAAAAGATGATGATGAGTTTGCGATGGTGTTGAGCCCACATAGAATGTTGTAGTACCTGCATAATTTTCATCTCAGGAATACCCCAAATGACCAGAAAAGCCTCTGCATTCAATATAGTCTATTTTTATTATAATTTCTAGTAACTATCTGCCTTATGCACTAGCCAGACAGGGATGTTCAACAGACATTATTAGGAATCAATATTTTCACAATTTTTTTGATCAGAACAATGATTAATGATCATCATGATCAATTCAGACTGTGAATGTTGGAGTTGTCCAATATCCACAGATTCGTTCACAAACAATATTCATACCAATTAAGCGTTCAGGCATAGGTGACACAGCCACTAAATAAACTTTCCAGTCACACATTCCAATTTGCATGTTCACCCCTACTTTGTTCCTCCCATTCACAGAATATCCAACGCTCACAGTTCCTGGTGTAATCTTTTGAAATCACTACCCCTGTTTTCTTTAAGAATTACTATTCTGTGGGTACCCACATCTCACAATTTTAAATACCTTTGCAAAACAAAGTTATTCATCCAAATAATTGCAGGAAGGCAAGGATTCCTGGACTTTTAACAGATTGCATCCTTTCAACATTTTTTGGTCATATTCCATGGATTTATCTGAAAAGTTAATTTCAGTTCTATCTTTCTCTAGAAAATGATGGAAAAATAAAGAGAAAAAATTGCCATTCCCATCCTGTAACATTGATCATGCACTTTATAATTGCTTCTTATAAAAACTATCAATTTCTTCCTTGCTTCTTATAAAAACTATCAATTTCTTCCTCACTTCTTATAAAAACTATCAATTTCTTCCTTGCTTCTTATAAAAACTATCAATTTCTTCTGTTTAAAAGAATTTTGGAATGTATTCAAATTCTGTTATTTCATTGTCCAAATTAAAAAAAAAATTATAAAGCAACATTTATCTCAAAATTTTAAAGGTATTTAATTTGTTTTACTATTTTTGTAATTAGATAATTCTTTAAGATCAATGAAATTTATATTTATTTTTGATGGGTCTTTTTCATAATTAATATCAACGTCTTTAAATATGGAATATTAAAGACAAACTATAGTATCTATGATTATTTTATACTTGAACTCTCTATAGAAAACAGTGTTAAAAAAAAAAAAAAAAAAAGAATATATCAGACACACTCCTATCCCTTGACTTAGATGTAAAATCCCTGATCTGTTTGGCAAAATAATTACATTCTCTTTCCTTACTAATTAGTTTACATTCCTTCTGCAGCATGTATCAGACAATTCACTAATGACAAAAGATTCTTCAAAAATTTTATGGGTGTTGATACTTCATCTTGAAACGTGCGTATCAATATTTTAATCACTTTTGCTCTGCATTCTCATGATAGCATTTTATTCCTTTAATAAGATTTGTTTTCAGTACCGCCAACTGGGAATCTCTGTAGCCCCGTATTTAAAAACTATCAGGCTTCTTCCCTGCTTAAAAAGCATTCAGTGGCTCCCACAGCACTTAAAATTAACATCAAAGTCTTTACCAACCTCGCAGCATGCTGTTCCTACCCCTTAGTTGCTAATTTCTAATCATAACAAACTTCTTTCATTTTCTAGAAAATGCTGACATCAGTCTTTTTATCTATCGCATTCAGTAGGCCTGGAACAATTCCCTCCTGCCCTACATAAAACTCACTGCTTTTCCTCCTTCAGGACTCAGTACAGCGGTCACATTTTCTTAGTCTTAAAAGCCCATGTGTTAATCATTGATCCCTGTGTTATTCAGTAGCTTGTCATTGTCATGGCTGCCTTCCTAACCCTTCCCACAGTTTCTAGTTTATACTTATGGCACTCCTCATTTAGATTATGAACTTCATGACAGATCCTATCAGGGTAAACTAAATATCCAGTTCCTAGGTTGATGACTAACTTAGTGTGGACACTTAATGAATATATTTCAAATAACCAAGTGAATATGCAGACAAATGGTATACTAGATATTAACTCATTGTACGTTAGGATTAAACCAAGGGAAATCAGCTTTAAGAAAATGACTTTAGGTAAACAATACAAAGAGTCTGACTCTTTTTTTTAAAATTTGACTAATGACAGCTTTTTTTTTTTTTTTTTATATACACATCTATTCATTCAACAGTTATCTTAACATTACCATTGCATTGTTAGAGGTGAAATGAGTATTAGTCTTCAGCATATTTATTATTCTAAGTTAGTAATAAAGCTTGAAGGTAATTATTGTTTTGTTTTTAAAGGTTAATTTTTTTTATTAAATCATAACTGTGTACATTTCTGGGGGACAGTGTGCTAATTGATTGGTGTACAGTGAGGAATGCTTACAGCAAACTGATTAACATAACCATCACTTCACTTACTTATTTGTTGTGGTCAGACATTTATACTCTACTCTTAATAGATCTGAGCTTCATATCTCCCTCTTTCTCTTCTAATCCAGAGGAGAAGGCTGATAATGAAGCTGGGTGCTCCCTCCTTTGGTACCTACCAGTGAGAAATTGAAGTCATGTATGGGGAGTCTTATCATACACTCCTTCCTAAACAACCTAAGATCTCTAAGCCAGTCTCCCTTTCTTGCTCTCTGAAGACATGTTTGGACCTAATTGGAGTTCCCTAGCATCCCCAGAAAGCCTCATTATGTAAGTAATAAAACTTTTTATGATCCTTGGTTTTTGTGTGGCATTATTTGTCTTGACAACCAAAGAAATTTTAATGGGAGTCCGTCTTGTGTTTGCAGAGTGTAGTATAACAAGTGAAAATGCAATAGCCCAGAGGTTCTCAAACATTCTTGCTTTATTATGCCCTAAGAGTCTTGGTAATATTTTTCATTACATTAATTCATCCCTTTTCCAAAAATAAATAAATAGATAAATCTAACTGCTTTCCTTATTAAGGGTTAGTAAGCACTTCAGTAAGATTTTTAGAATCTAATAATTAGTAGCTATTTAAAAAATAGACATAAATAAAAACAGTTTGTCTCATATCCTACAGATGTTACTATGTTTCCCTTGAAAATATAAAATAGTTGAAGATATTTCCAGGAGTTCACAGAGCCACCCCTGGGATACCCACGGTGCACTCAGTACACCTGATTTCTGTCCAGTTGAGGTTGTCACTGCTGTGCATATTGCCACCATCACATTTCAAGGTTTGTGCCTTGGTATCTGTTTTGTGCCACAGGGCTTCCTTCCAAAGCCAACAAATGCAATTTAGACCACGTAGAGCAGCAACCTAAAGGTTCAGAGAATTCAATGTCACGGAAGTTAACCTAAACCAGGGAAAATGGGGCTGAACAAAGGACTAGGACTTCTCATTCTTCCGTGATACAAACTTGAGTCATAATCTACAAGGTTCCTGAGATGACCCTACGTAGTTGAGTCCCAGTTGTCTCTAACACAGACGAGTTTAAGAAAATAACTTTTAAAATAGTCTTCCTTTCCTGTCTCATCACCACATTTCTTCTCTTTTGTTTTTTGTTTGTTTTTGAGGCAGGGTTTCACTCTGTCACCCTGGGTGATCCCCTGGCATCATCATAGCTCACAGCAACCTCGAAATCTTGGGCTCAAGTGATTTTCCTCCCTCAGCCTCCTGAGTAGCTGAGACTATAGGTGCCCACCATGACGCTGGCTGATTTTTTTTATTTTTAGTAGAAATGGGGTCTTATTCTTACTCAAGCTACTCTCCAACTCCTGAGCTCAAACAATCTACCTGCCTCATCTTCCCAGAGTGCTAGAATTACAGGAATGAGCCACTGGGCCCAGACCTGGAATCAATTTTCCAGTAAGTTACTGCCAGCACACAGCATCTTTGTTATAAGAAACACTCTAATGTTCTAAATATTTCAGGCATGAAATAAAAGCACATAATTTTTCTAGTGTCATATGGCTCCTTCCAAACCTCTATATGAGTACTAGAAATCACATACAACATGGAATTAGAATCTAGGATTTGTTTGTTTATTTATTTAATTATTTATTTTTGAGACAAGAGTCTCAAGCTTTCATGCTGGTTAGAGGGCTGTAGCATCATAGCTCACAGCAACCTCAAACTCGGGCTTAAGTGATTCTCTTGCCTCAGTTTTTCTATTTTTAATAGAGATGGGGTCTCATTCTTGCTCAGGCTGATCTCCAACTCATGAGTTTAAGCAATACACCTGCCTCAGCCTCCCAGAGTGCTAGGATTTCAGTAGCGAGCCACCGTGCTTGGCAGAATCCATGATTCTTGGTTGACATTACTGTGGTTCTTCCCTTTATATACTGGAGGGGTCTGGACACATGTCAAAATATCTAAGACTTATTTTTCTTATCTAGAAATCAGTTATAATTGAAGTTAGCTTATCTGGGCTGTTGCGAAGATACAGAGATAATCATTGTAAAGGAACTAGTCCAGTATCTGAAATGCCGTGCTGTATGCAGTAGCTATTATTTTTAAATAAATATGACTTGGATTTGGTCTTTTCATTTTCATTTGTACAACTTAAAAATAATTATAATTATTATAATTAGGTATGGCATGCAGGGTGAGAAGTATTTTCCAGCAATATTGTAATTTGACAGGGCTATCTATAAGGTGATACCATTTTTTTTTAAATTTTACTTAATTCAGGCTGAGAAAGAGTTTTCTGTTGTGATATATCATTATTTTATCACTTCCAAAGTTAAGAAAAAAATAAGGCAGCCTATATATCTGATCAAATAAGAGGAAATCTATTTCTTTCAAATTCAAATATTTTAGGTGTAAAATAAAGGTGTAAAAAGATTTAGGAACACTTAAAATTATGGAGCTTTTGTTTGCTAAAATAATTCAATAGAAACAAAGTAGGAAAATCAGATAATAAACATGTTTAGCATAGAGAGCTATAGCATCCCACATTATGAGTACAATATTTTTCCTTCTTAGATCATGATATATTGTGGCATAAACTTGCTCTGAAATTGACTAAAAGATTTGAAACACTTGTTCTGACTTTTTAGTCTTCATTTTAATTGCTCAATATTTCAAGCAAATCGGGCAAAGTTTGGTATTATTTTTCACATGATTTATTTAAATAATTATTTCAATTTTCCACTTCATTTTATGCATGTCAATATAACCTTGGGCTATTTCTTTAAGGAGCTATTAATATTTGACATAGTGTGACTTTTCTCTGCCTTTTGAAATAGAATGTGTCACATTTGGATTTTCACAATAGTAAGTGAAGTAAGGTTTTAGGAAATAGCTTGTAATTAGCCAAGCTAAGTCACCAACATATTTTCATTTGATTTTATTACAATTCAATGGTATTGGCTTTAGCAAGATGAGTATCATACATCAGTCTTTCTTGCAAACATTTTTTTTTTCCCTTGTTTATTTCCAGATACCCTTATTTAAATGAAAATATAGTGGTGGATGTAACAAACAATGCTTTTATACACATTAAATTCTTTTGTTTTAATTTTAATACATACTACTTCACATTTGCATGATACTGTAGAGTTTCAGAGTAGTTTCATGTTCAGTAACTCATGTAATTTTATCGTTTGGCTTTGTTTTGATAGACTCAAAGGGGGATGACTTTTCAGCTCAGAATCGCTTCGTCTCTTCTAGGCATTTACTATATTTGGATGTAGAGATTACTTTTCCTCTATCTTCACCTCCTCACTTTCATAGGATTATGTATCTGGGGTCTTTGTAATTTAACTTTGGAATGCCTCTGACTGCAGTAAACAGAACATATTTCCCTGTCTATTCATATTGCTTTTGACTATACAGTTTCATTTGGCCAGTAGAATATTAGATCATGTGATGCAAATAGAAATTTTATAAATGCTTGGGAAAAAACCTAGTTTGGTTTCTTGATGTACTTCTGTCATGTCCATGGGAAGAACATTTCTTGCTGCTTGTTCTGGAAGGAGATATGTGTAGCAGAAGTCTGTCAGACTCATTCTCTGGAGCCAATTTCAGCCCATCTACTGATGAAGGAATGAGAAAAATATTCATTACTGTTGAGGTGTTAATTGCTATGTACTTTTATTACAGGAAAAACTTGGCAAATATCCATATACTGGAAGTGCCAAAAAATGTATCTGCATTTTAAGAGATCTTGTTGGAAGTAAAAGCAATTATTTCCAAAAGATGTACAAACTGTAGGTAAAGTAGATGTGTCTAGCATATCTAGGTACATTTGACCAGAAAGAGTACCTTTACTTTAATAATAGATAGATGCCATCACTTAAAATATGCATACATTATTTTGGCACAATCTATAGAAGATTGGGACTTCAGTAGCATGGTGGGTAGTATGAGATTTTGCCCCCTTTCTTTGACTGATTGTTCCAAGAATAGAAATATTACTCCAAGTGAGGCACATCACTACAAAAGAAGACAAGAAAGTTATTTCTGTGGTTTACAGACTACATATTATAAAATATAAAAGCCTTCCTGTTCATTATACAGTATGGTTCACATTCAATGCACACAGGTCAAGAAGTTCATACAAAGAGGGAAACCTATAATATGAAGAAGAAAAAATGAAATTTAATAAATTAAGTAAAAGCCTGATGATCTCTGGTTCTGAATAAAATGGAGTGAAAGTATTTTTCCTTTTTCCCCCTATTAAACACAACTAAAAACTCCAGATATGACATGTAAAACAAACACAAAAAGACACTGGAAGATGGATAGAAAAAGACAGACTGGCGAGGAGGATAAAGACCCAAAAGAATATGGACATAATTTTTAATTCCTGGATTTTTCTTTTGCCTCATATTTCTGAATGAAAGAGAAGAGGCTAATTCCTGAAAATATTAATAAATACACCCAAAGCTCTCCCAAAAGCTTATATCTACAACCAAAGTTCTAAAAAAAAAAAAAAAAAAAAAAGGGTAGAGTATTAAGATGGAAGACTTTTAGATAAACAACCTTTCCTCTAACCAAAGAGTATAGAAAAAGAAAACAAACACTCACCAATGGTTCCAATCCCAATCATGTTAGCAAATTTTCAGTGAGATCTAACATTTTTTTTCTTTTTTTTTTAATTAAATCATAGCTGTGTACATTAATGCAATTATGGGGTGCATTGTGCTGGTTTTACATACAATTTAAAATACTTTCATGAAACTGGTTAACATAGCCTTCACTGCATTTTCTTAGTTATCATGTTAAGATATTTATACTCTACACTTAGTAGATTTAACATGTACCCTTGTAAAACGCACCGGCCTCCCCCCTCCCCTTCCCTTCCCCTCTTCTTTCCCCCTCATCTTGGATTTTGGTTGGATTATAGCATTCATATGGAAATGTGGGTGTTTATAAAATGGTTTCATAGTGGGGCTGAATACATTGGATACTTTTTCTTCCATTCTTGAGATACTCTGCTAAGAAGAATATGTTCCAACTCCAGTCATGTAAACATAAAAGAGGTAAAGTCTCCATCTTTTTTAAGGCTGCATAATATTCCATGGTGTAAATATACCACATCTAACTCCAGTAAGATTAGCCCACATCACAAAATCCCAAAACCATAGATGTTGGGATGGATGTGGAGAAAAGGGAACACTTCTGCAATGCTGGTAGAAATGCAAACTAATATGTTCCTTTTGGAAAGATGTTTGGAGATCACTTAAGGACCTAAAAATAGACCTGCCATTCAATCCTTCAATTCCTCTACTAATATAAATCCAGAAGACCAAAAATAACTTTATAACAAAGATATTTGCACCAGAATGTTTATTGCAGCCCAATTCATACTTGCTAAATCACAGAAGAAGCCCAAGTGCCCATTGACCCATGAATGGATTAATAAACTGAGAACTAAGATTTCTAACATCCTCATGCTGTAATGAAGGTTCTCAACTCCCCAACTGGGGTGGTGGGAGGGAACGTCTACTATCCCTGACAGGGGTAATAGTGCTCCCTTTGTGCTGGTGGTGGAGATTGCATGAAGAACCTAGGTTTTCAAATTGAACCAACCTGTTAGTAAGGAAAAAACCCTTCCTCTACACCACTGTAGTGTCAAAAAAGATTAACAAAAGAGTTAGAATTTTTTTCTCTACTTAGCACTTATGATGGTACATTTCCACAGCAGAATTCAGTAATGATGTAGACATAAATTTCCTATCATTGAAAAACTGAAGAGGAACCAGAACTCCCATCTCCACTGTGATATAACAAGAAGCACCCCATGTTGTGTGTCAACATAGGCTGATTGGGGATTTTGGAAACCTGGTATCATCCTCAAAGTAATGAGACAGTACAACCTGTCTCCCTTTTAGGAATGGTGTCAGAGAAAACCAACTAAAACAGAAGGTTTAGATAAGGCTCAGAGTATCATAACCCAATACTTAAAATGTTCAAGTTTTAGTAAGCAATTATTTTTCCAAAAAAATAAAGATTTAAACTGAATAAAAGAAGAAAAACCAATAGAAGTCAATACCAAGATGACGAAAAATGATAGAGTTACCTGACAAAAATACATTAAAGCTTCCATTATAAAAATGCTGTGGTGACCAATTACAAAAATGTTTGGAATGAGTAAAAAAAAATTGTAGCGGAGAAATAGTTTCAAGAAAATATAAACAATGATATAAATAAATAAATATTAAATGGTTAGGCCCAGCACCAGAATAGAAGAAAGAGAGCAAAAAAAAAAAAAAAAAAAAAAAATTAAATGAACTTAAAAATGGAACAACAGAAATTGCTCAATCTGAGCAAAGAAGAAGAAAAGAGGCTCAAAGCAAAATGAACCGAGGCTCAAGGACCAGTAGAACTATAACAAAATTTCTATGATTTTATTTTCATTGAGTTCTTTGAAGGCAAGGTAGACAAATTATTTAAAAGACTAGAGGTAGAACATTTTCCAAATTTTCCAAAATATTTAAACCTACAAGTGAAGGTTGCGAAGAAGCTGAGCAAATACAAATCAGAATTAACTCGGAAACCTACACCGAAATACATCAGAGTCAAACTTCTAACATCCGCCTACAAACAGATGAACAGCAACCTGGAAAGCAGAGAGAGAGAAATGGCACCATAAGTATAAGGGGGATGTATACATATCACAGGTGATTTCTCATCAAAAAACATGAAGGTCGGAGGCAGTGGCACAATATTTTTCGAATGTCAATCCAAAATGCTATCGCAAGCAAAAATATCCTTTAAAATAAAGAGAAAATCAAGACATTTTCAGAAGTTAAAATAAGAGAATTTTCTTGCAGCAAATATATCCTAAAATGTGGCTAAAGAAAACTACCTGGATAGAAAGGTAACAATAACATAAGTAATGTTAATACATGTGTAAAGAGCTAAAAATAAAGTAGACAAATTTATGGATAAGCACAATAGACTTCACATCTTAAATAATCTAAATTTGTTGGAATCTTGAAGTAAATATACAATTTTCTCATATTGTTACAAATATAACTATATAGAGAAATATTAAAAACTATTATGTTACAAATGGGGAGAGAAAACTCAGAAAAGATCAGTTTTTTTATACTTCCCTTGAATCAGTAAAGTAACAATTTCAATATGCTGTGTTAAATTTTATATATGTACATATAAATAGAAAGCCTAGATCAATCACTATGAAATTTTATACAACATGTTAAAGAGAAATTGCACCAAGCACTTGTTAAAAATGACAAGGAAGACTTTATTCAGTAGTATGGCAATAGTGCACAGAGACTATTGCAGTAGGGAGAGAGATCGGATTCATCTCTGTTAAAACAAAAGACAGGAAAAAAACAAATGTCTTCTTACTCGACTAAACGTGCATGCAATAGACAACAAAGAAGCAAATTATATAAAGATAAAAAATAACATAGAACTTCAAGAAGAGACAAATCTACAATTACAATAAATAACTCCCCTCTCTCTCAACAACTGAAAATACCAAAGAGGAAAACTGGGCAATAAAAGAGCCCAGAACCACATCAACCAACAGTATTTTACTGACATTTATAGAATACTTCACTCAGCAACAATATAACACTCATTTTTAAGTGTCTATAGAACATACACTAAAAGATAATATCCTGAAAAAAATTCAATAAACATTAAGAAAGGGGGAAAAAAAGGATCAAAATCATATCGATTGTGTTCTGTGACCACAGTGGGATCAATCTAGAAGACAGCAACAGGAAGATAAAATAAAAATCTCCAAACTCTTAGAAACTAAATACTACACTTCTATATATCCCGTAGGCTAAAGAATAATTCTTAAGAATATAGTAGAGCATTAAACTGAATGAAAATGAAAATAAAATATATTGAAATCTCTGAGATATAGCTAAAACAGTAAAAGAACAAATTATAGCACTAAATGTTTACATTAGAAAAGGGAAGAACATATTCGATCATATCTCTCCCTCAATACTTTAGTAAAAGAAGATCAAAATAAGCCTACAGCATGCACAAAGGACGAAGCGTAAAGATAAAAACAGAAATCACTGCAATTTGATACAGGATTTTTTTGTTTTAAAAAAGCAATAAGAAAAAAATAAAGTTTAGAGACCTCTTGGGACAGTGACAGAGCGAGAAACAAATTACCAATATGGGAATGAAATTACAGCTATTACTTTAAGTCCTGCAATCATAAAGGAAGTAAGGGAATACTGCAAAAACTTCTACCCACATAGATTTAACAATGTAGTTAAGATGAATCAATTCCTTGAAAAAACAAATTACTGAAAATTATCCAATAAGAAATAATGAATTTAAATGGCTGTATAAACACCAAGGCAACTGAGATAAGTGTAAAGTTAAAAGAAAAAAAAGAAAAAAACAGGAAAGAAAGAAAAGAAAAAACAACCAACCAACCAACAAAAAGAAAACAAATGCAAAAAACTACCTGCTTAGATTATTTTTACAAATGGTTTAAGAACTAACAACAATTCTACACAATCTTTTCCAGAATACAGAATGGAAGAAACACTTTCTGATTAATTTTATGTAACTTCACTACCATCATAAAGATAAAGCTGGGTAAAGATAATACAGTAAAAGGAAATTACAGCCCAATATTTCTTATGATATAGAAACAAAAATTTTTAAAAATATTAGTAGAAAATTTAAAAAAGGCTTATTCCAGAAATACAAGTCTAGTCCAATATTAAATATTCATTCCATGTGATTTACACCATTAATAGAGTAATTTTTTAACACGGTAAATTTGTTTAAATAATGTCATCATACAACTCTGTGATGAAAAAAAATAGTCAAGTAATTCAATATGCTTTTATAATAAAAATCTCTCAGAAAGACGGGAGTGAACTTCCTCATTTTGATAAAGGGTACCCTCTAAAAAATACCAGAACAAAACAAAACAACACTGACCTTTACCAGCATTTTATTTTTATAATCAGGAATAAGACAAAGTTGATAATTCACTGTTCTTATTCAGATTTATGCTGGAAGTTTTAGGCTGTGCAATAAAGTAAGCAAAAAAAAAAAAAAAAAAAAAAAAAAAAAAAAAGTATATATTGGAAAAGCCAAAAAAATATTCCCCCAAAAATAACACAACCAATAAAATAAAAAAACTAGAAAAAAAAAAAA
>CAUYPK010130328.1:0-22239 GCA_963574355.1 Loris lydekkerianus
AAAACAATAAATTAAATGTTTTAAAAAATTAAGGTAACTGATGAAAAATTGTAAAATAACCAAAATGAAATTCAAAAAAATAATAAAATAAGACATGAATTATATTAATTATTTAAAAAAAAAAAAAAAAAAAAAAAAAAAAGGATATAACAGAGCTGAAGGAACTGAAGCAGTCAGTTAGGGAACTTAAAGATGCAATAGAAAATATCAACGACAGTTTAGACCAGGCAGAAGAAGAATTTAGGAGGTAGAGGACAAAGCTCTTTTTGCCTCTTTAACTTAGACGATTAAATAGGCAGAAAAGGAGAGAGAGAAAGTAAAATGTTTACGGACAGAATTATGGAACTTTATGAAGATTTCAAACATATGAGTTATAAGTATCCCAGAAGGGGAAGGAGAATGCCCGAGGGGAATAGAAGCCATACTAGAGAATATTATAAATGAAAATTTCCCAAATGTCACTGAAGATTCTGACACCCTTCTTTCAGGAGGGATATTGGACCCCAGGTCACCTCAACTCTAACTGAGCTTCTCCAAGACACATTGTGATGAACATGTCCAAAGTCAAGACAAAAGAAAAGATTCTTCAAGCTGCCAGGAGTAAGCGCCAGTTGGCCTACAGGGGCAAATCCATCAGGGTGACTGCAGACTTTTTCTAGCTTTTCAAAGTATGATTTTGGTGTTTTAATGGGGCTTGCACTGAATCTGTAAATTGCTTTGCATAGTATAGACATTTTAACAATGCTGATGCTTCTCAGTCAAGACCATAGTATGTTCTTCCATTTGTTAATGTCGTCTGCTATTTTTCTTCTGGTTTCATAATTCTCTTTGTAGATGTTCTTTACCTCTTTTTTACACATATTTCTAGGTATTTCATTTTCTTTGAACCTGCTATGAAGTGAATTTTACTTTGATTAACTTCTCAACTTGGCTGTCATACAAAAACTACCAAGTTGTGGACATTAATTTTATACCCCGAGACTTCATTTTATTTCTTGATTACTTCCAACACTCTTGTGGTTGAGTCTCTAGGGTTTTCTAAATTTAAGATTATATCATCAAGCAAAGAGGAAGAGTTTGACTTCCTCTGCTCCCATTGAGATGCTGTTTCTATCTTTCTCTTGTCTAAGTGCATTGGCTAAAACTTCCAGCACAATGTTGAATAGTAGTGGTGATAGCATCCTTGTCTGGTTTCTGTTCTAAGTGGAAAAGCTTTCAGTTTTAATCTAATCAGTATGATACTAACAGTGACTTGTTATAGATTGTCTTCAATCATAATAAGAAATGTACCACCTATACCAATATTCTTAAACATTCTCGCTAGAAAATAATGCTGAATTTTAACAAATGCTTTTTCTGAATCTATTGAGAGGATCATATGATCTTTGTTCATGTTTCTATAATATGATGAATTGCATTTATGGATTTTTATGTTATACAACCCTTGTATCCTTGTGATGAAGCCACTTCATCATGTTGCAAATTTTTTTAATATGTAGCTTTAATCTATTAGCTAAGATTTTATTGAGAATTTTTGCATCAATATTCATTAGTGAAATTTGTTTGTAGTTCTCCTTTTTAGTTGGGTCCTTTTCTGGTTTTGATATCATAGTGATGTCATAATTTCAATCCATCTAGTCTATGTAACTGAGTTCAGTTAGGCATATCCTGGCAGTTACATTTTCTTTATGTACTTTCCATCTGAAATGCAACATGTATACCTGAGATAATTTTTATTGCATTCTTGGTTTACAATTCATGCAGAACATATTTATTAAGTACCTATTATGGGGAAGATATACGAGAGATCTAAAAAACAATAAACATGGAGTCCCTGTTTCCAGAAAATTGTAAGTGAAACAGATAATCCAATACAAAAATTATTTCCATGGGTCAATTGCAATGATAAATTTAGGTATGGAATAATGGAACATTACATAGTGTATTATTAACTCATGGAGCCATTTGAATTTGCGACTGGGAACTTTGTATGATGATTATTTTTGGCATCAATACCAAAAACAAACAAACAAAAAACGTCGGTATTACTAATGAGTTACTCTAAGTCAAATATTACTCATATTCAAACAAATGAACTCTTATTTTGTGCCACAGTCCCAGGACTTTTATGATAATGTATAGCTCTTCTGCTATAAATCTAATAGCTTTATAGCTTGCACAGTAAATATAGTTCTGCTTTTATTCATTTTCTGCAGCAAACACAGAACAGGATGTTTTCAGAGGCTTTCAAGATGTTTATAAACAAGGGATTAGCTCAACCTTGAATTAAAAGGAAACAGGAAGCACTAAAACCATGGAATTTTAAATATATACACTCACTATTTACTTTGCCCTTTTGAAAGTTTCAGCTTCAGTTTATGGGATGGAGACTACTATATTATTCACCTCTTAGTCTATGATATGTAATTGTGTGGTAAGTGTTTACAGAAGTAGGAGTGAGGTCCATGAGGTATACTAATATCTTGGGCCTTACTGTTTTGTACTTGGAATGAGTATGCACATAATTCATAAGCATTGTTCAATTCTCTGGAACTTCTGCCATGTTTCCAGTATTGGTTCATAAATCCACAAGATGAATTTTCTAATGATCTACCATTTCAGGCAATATATCCAATATCTTCTCAAGTTAGACATAAGAAATCTATGGGACTAAGTGAATAATAACTAGACCTCAAGTTACCTTTGTAACAGATGCACTTCTATTTCTGGATTGTTTACCTTTACTAAAATGAGAAATAAAAAAAATCTAGAGCCCCCAAATCTATATTTATCTTTTTGATACACAAGCACACATACACACACACTTATACATACATACAAACACACATATAGATTTGTGTGCTGTTTTTTCCAAGATAGTTACATATATGCATGTGTACTCTATTACTTTCTCTAAGATGTTTTACTACATTTTTATTCTCAAAAAAGCCATAACCAAAACAAAATAAAAGGCAAACAATCATTTTAAAACTGTTTAGTAATTACTAAACAGTAATTGCTAAGGTGTTGAAAAAAAATTATATTAATCCTTAAGTAAAAGCATCCTCTTAAATTTTGAGATGCACTAGGTACAACTGCTAGAGAAATCAATCATGAGAGTTTAAAAAAAAAAATTAAGTATAACTAACTTGGTCTCTTAATCAATTTTGGTTTTGTTTTCAATATCCAAGTAGTTTAGAATCTACATTTTCAACATAAGTTAATAGGATATCCAGGAAATGCCATGTACTTAAAAATAAAACATAACCTGTTTGCCTATTTTATCAGTGGCATTTTGTCATACAACTGTCCTTTCCTTACTGAGAGTCAAACTTTTTCCATTTCTTGGTTAAAATAATTTAATTGCAGGAATGTGACATTAGTTCCATATCAAGAAAAAAAAAGCTATATAATCTTATTAGGGAGTGTAACACAAATTTCAATCAACATTCTACTTTGTTCTTGATTAAAACTCTGAGACAACTAGAAATAGCTTGGGAATTTTCTCAAGATGCTGAAATGCTCCTACAAAAGATATCCTGTATTTTATATGACAACGAGAGACTCAATGCTTTCCCCTGAGTTTTAGTAACATAACAAGGATCTACACTAGTCCCCACCCACTAGAAGTCTTAAGCAATGCAACAGACCAAAAGAGAAAAACAGCACACAAAATGTCATATGGGAGGAAAGGAATCAGTGAAAAATTAGACTATTTATAGAATACATGGATACTTACATAAATAGAAAATACCAAAGAAACTAACCTGAAAATTCTTTTAAATAATAAGTAAGGTCAGAAGATGAAAAATAATCATACAAATTGTCAACTGTATTTCTTTTTTTAGTTCTATTTTTTATGTTTTTACTAGAAGTAAATGCATAAAATTTATTAATGGCTCTTTTTTATTGCTAAATCATAGCTGTGTACATTAGTGCAATCTAGGGGTACAATGTGCTGGTTTCATATACAATCTGAAATATTCTCATCAAACTGTTCATCGTAGCCTTCATGGCATTTTCTTTTCTTTTTTTTTCTTTTTTTTTGTTGCAGTTCGGCCTGGGCTGGGTTTGAACCCGCTACCCTCAGTATATGGGGCCAGCGCCCTACTCACTGAGCCACAGGTGCCACACCATGGCATTTTCTTAGTTATTGTACTTAAGCATTTGTATTCTGCCTTTAGTAAGTTTTGCCTGTAAGAGCACAAGAGAATGTACATCATTGCTTGGCGGTCTCCGCACCTGTGGTGCAAATAGGCGCGGGATCACTTGTATAAATAGCTAGGGGAGAAGCTAGTTGAGGCTTCCACTAGGCTCCTACTAGGCTGTACTAAGACTAACTGGTGCACCTTTGAGGCGCTCTGGCACCTGTGACCTGACTGAGACAACCGGCCCCTCCTGATGCGGAAGCCTTACCTGACTGAGACAAGGAGCTCCCTGGCAGTTATGGGGAGCCGTACCCCCAGGGAGCTGGTACAGCAGTCCATGTCCTAGCAGTTTCCTGGGCCAGGCCAGTTGACCTAACGTCATGAGGAGAGCCAGTCTGAATTTCACAAGTGAATGTCCTGCACAGAAGTTGTGAATACTTATAATTGTAAAAGCTGATTCCAACTGTTATTTTAACTGCCAAGCATTGAGAAGAATAAGCACCCTTCACCCCAATGTCAGAGTGCATCATTAGGCAAAGTAAGCAGGATATGATAATTGGTCCCTTCAGAAGCTTGACATCATCGTTATTTGATGGCCTACACTTCACACACACAGACCTTGTGGCGTACACTTCAAGTATAACTAATTTTGATAAGTGGAGAGTAATTATTAACTCTTTAACAATTTGGTTTCATGAGAAAATTTAAAAATGGAATAATACTGCATATTTTAAGTCTGTAAAAGTTGTTCTATGTCAGTTGATTAACTTCTAAAAGTTTATACATATTTCATCAGGTTAGATTTGAACCAGAGTGTATCTTTTGTTCATAATTACAGTCACATCTGAATCAGTAGAATAAGAAATGATATATTACATTTTTGGTTATCAGTATTCTTACATCCTTTGTCTATTTGTAAATTGCAAAAACAATTTTTTTTGCCCTATTATCAAAGGCAGTTCTAAAGCAAAAACAAAATAATAATTCTTGCAATCAATTTGTAGTTATAAAAATTCACAATTTCTGCTGACGATATTTACTTCTGAATTTTAGTCTGGCCCTATTGATGATACTGGCGACATACTTGATGGAAATCACAAAATGATGTCGCTCCGTAAACGCCATGGCTTAAACTAAGCATAAGTAACACAGTTATAATAGAGAATAAAACACACACTCAATAAAAACAAGAGATAATGAGTTTATTAATTGTAAGTGCTTAAAAGACTATTTAAAAATATAAAATGAAACAAATCTTTTGTTCTTTTTAATGTCTTTCTTTTCTCTACTCTCCCTCCTTGCCCCGTATCTAGCTTGGTATAAGAAGATTCTAATGTAAAAAACAAAAATAAAAGGAAAAAAAAAAGCAAAATAAAGAAAAACTCAACAACCTGCTTGGGAAACAAACAAAAGAAAAAAAAAAAAAAAAAAAAAAAACAGCACTAGGTTCATTTATCATGTGTTGATGCACACTTGTGTTGTTTCCTCATTTTTTTCAATTATGAATCCAGCTGCCTTGGAATACTATTCAGCAATAAAAAAAAATGGAGACTTCACAGCCTTTGTATTTACCTAGAAGAATATGAGAACATTCTCCTAAGTGTCACAAGAATCTAAAAGCAAGCATCCAATGTATTCAGTATTAATATGAAACTAGTAGATGAATGACTACACTCCTGCAAAAGAGAAAAAAAAATGAAATTCAAGAAGGGGGGAGGGGTGGGAGATAGGTGGGGCAAGCTCTCACCTACTGGGTACAGCCTAGGAATGAATGGCACACCTCCTGTGTGAAGGGCTCAACTGCAACTTGGACCTTACCTAACAAATGCAAACAATGTAACCAAATTGTATGTACACTCATATTAATCTGAAATTAAAAAAAAAAAGAACGCTCACCCTACACATTAACAGGCATGCATGAACATTCCAACAATATTTACTTTGCGAGCCCATCTTATTGTAACTAAAACATTCATTGTATGCCCAAATCCTTTGGTTTCAGCTAATGTATTGATTAGCTCAACCACAAATGACTACTCAGTGCTTGGGGTATCCTCAGTTCAGGAAGCAAATATTTGGACAAGAAACAAAAGGGACCTCCTCTTCTGGAGCTTAAATCTTTGTAGGACATGACAGAGAATAAATAGCAAATAAGTAATTAACAAAAAATAATTTTAGACAGTTAGAAGTGCTGTGAAAAATGGAAAACTGGATCATGTGATAGAATTACATGGACGGGCTTGGAGGATTACTTTGATGTAGGGAATCATGCAAGGTTTAATATGAAAGTTACATGTGAGATGAAGGCGAACTTCACCATCATCTCATGTGAAAAAAGTGTCCAGGGCAGAGAGACAGCTGTTAGAAAGGAAGGAAAGCATTTATTACATTGTTATGATTGTGTAACCATCCAAAACAGGGCCAGTGTGCAGTGGACTCTAAGAAAAACAGAGACAGGTGGTAGCAGGTGAATTAGGGTGGCTGTCAGGCCCACATAAGACACAGCAGTCTAGGCAAAGAAGGAAAACAAGGTTTATGGTGTGTGAATCGAACAAAACAGTAGAATGAAGGACAAAGGCATTTTCTTATGTACATTATTTTAAAAAATAGTGTCCATATTGAAAGCATGAGGAAAATAATGTTTGGATCCTCTGTGACCGAGGAGGCCAGATTTTCCTCTAGAGACGTTTTAGGTTGATTTTTTGTTTTTAGGAAACATTACAGCCAAGAAATAGTGCTTAAATTCATGCTAAAATAATTAAAGGCTTTTCTATGTAATGACATGTTACTCAGAATCCTAAAGTATTTCTAACTTTGATTTATCAGAAAAGATTTGTTCTGTGACATCAGACTAACTTCATTATTTATAGTAGGAATAATTAGGCTTCTGTGATTTTCAAAGCTTTTCATTTGGCCTTGGACAAGGACCTTGATAACTGTGTCAGAGCACACCTGTGATATGTAATTTTAAATAAGTGCTTTTTAATGTTTTAAGAGATCAGCTCTATAAGGTTAATTAATATATATCAATAATTGCTACAAATTTTAGGAAAAAATGCTTTATAAGGAATTTATAAATTACAGCTTAATTACCCATAAAAAAGAGAAATGATAACAGAGTATGTGAGTGTGAACCATGACCCATTGGACAAGCTCTCACACACCATGAGGCAGCTGCAGAGGTTGCATCAGGGGAAAGAGGATTATACTTCTCATCATTTGCACCAGTTAGGTTTGTCCATTAATGAGGTCCATAAATGTAGTTGAAAACCGAGTCGTATAATAACAGTTTCTTGTTTTATCATCACAAATAGAATAAAAGGGTATTAAGGAGATAGTTCATTAAGATGAACTAGTACTAAACACTGAATTTATAGTGTTTAATACACAGCACCATCTAGTGAAATTTGAGGGAAATGTTTCCTATATTGAATGTGTATTGAATATGGTGCAGAACCACATTGTAAATGTTAGAGATTAATTCTAATGTATTAGGTATACATTGAAGTTTCTCCCAGTAATTGCCCAAGGAATAAATAAAATGTTGTATTTGCATACATCGCATATACATATACATATATATGCATGTTATGCATGTATATATGTGTATAAATAAAAATAAATGGATATAAATAGGTATATAGACGTCAGTTTCAAAATTTGTTTGTTTGCTAAAGTGATTATAAAATCAATAAAGTATTCTCTTTCTATTAAGTCATACATGCCATAATAAGCAATAATTTTTGTTTATACATTTTCCTATGTGATATTAACACAATATAACTTAAAATAAATAAAACACAATGTATAAAAATAATGTGATACATGTAGTCTGTGTGCTTTCAAAACCCTTAACAAATTAGGTAGAGGAGAGTGGTCAAGGTGTCTGCAAATACTTCAAAAAAAAATTTATTTTTTTATTCAAAGATAACCCTATTACATTTTTACAATAATATTTGGTGGACTTTTGGGAAAATAAAGTCCAATGATTTGTGTACAAGTTCACAAGAAATTTATTATTTTAGTTCACAAAATATACCATGATCGTTATATAATTTTAATACTGAAATATAAGTGATAGTAAGCTAATATGGACAGAATTGTTTGACTATAATTCTCCATGTTGATTCCTTAGCACAGAATTCATCTATTTATAAAGATTATATTTCCATACACACACTTTATTACACAAAAATTATTTTGAACACCATTGATTATAAAAGCATATAATCCTTTGTGAATAAAGAAAATAACAACTACAACAACAAATGTTTTAGCCCCCCCGCCCCCCAGATGAAAGAAGATGTCCAGGAGGTAGGAAAAATACAGAAATGAAAATGTCACTATAATGTAAAATTGTCTATTTATATTCCAATTGATAAGTGGACTCTAGGAACAATTTTTAAAAAGTAAATTCACATACATCTTTGTAATACTTTCATTAAATCATTTTAATATTTATAAATTCAAAAATAAGTATTGATCATGTATCATGAACTAGTCAATGAATAAGAAAAGGGTGTCAGTAATGAGAATATACCATCTGAATTTCCAACTGTGACAGTATAATTAATAAGAAGCTCTAGAGGCTATGCTCTCAAATTTATTTTCATGTTTTCTCCAAGGCTATGCTTTCCACAACGTCTCTCCTTCCGATACCTGAGTATGGTATATGTGCAAAGACAAGCATGCTTTGGGGAGAAAAAGGGACTCTTGACAGCCATCCCTGACTCAAGAACTCTTCCGTGGCTTTGACAAACCTTACCCAAGATAGAGCTGCTATCCAGAAACTCTCCACCAATCTTATTTCTTATATCCTTCACCATGATCTGGCCCACATTCACCAGTCTGAGGGCTCTCTAAGACTTCCAATTCTCAGCTCTCCTCACACATTTTCTCTCATAGACATTTTCCCCAATTCAATGCCTGCACATTTAGTTTAATCCCTTTTGGTATCTATTCCTCAAAAGATTCTGAAGTGGGTTTCTGGAAGGGCTAGTAATTTTTGCCTCAGAGTGATAGGTACTTATTATACCACTTTGCTTTGGTTGCACAAAAAACTTCAGTTATTACTATCACATGGAAGTTTATAGAATTCTTGATCTATAGGCTTGAAATCCCACACAGCATAGCATTGGAGTAGGGGACAAAGCAAGGGTCCTATTCCAAAATTCATGTGTCCAGGAATCACCAGGCAAGAACAGAAGTCACCAGAATGTTTGGAATAATAGACCTTGATTAGTAGAAAGAAGAACAGCTGTTCTTATGCAGTGGGGTGGGGAAAATATGTCTGGAGCCCAGATGATCTACTTGGATACACCTTGCAAGCAAGTACTCCCTTGCTTCATTTTAACTGTGTCTGCTGCACTGAATGCAGAAGGTGGCTGTGATAATTAAAGTAGCAGACACCTGAAGAATGAAGCTTTGGCTCACACTCTCCCCAAATCCAGCAAGGCCTCTAAAGATATAACTGAGAGAGGGAAGGGTTTGGTATGCCCAGTGTTAGAGGGAGAGCATCAATTGCAGCTTGAACTGCATCCATGGAGGCATTCACAGACTTGATCCTTTTCTATGTTTTTCCTTGAGACTACATGTCCTGAGAAACCACAGAAAACCCCCTCCCTGAACCCATGTGAAGATAATCTACATAGCAAAAGTCAGTGGAAACTGATGGCCATGACCAAGAAAGTGTAATTGAGAAAGAACCTTAGCTGCTGTCCTCTGGAAACCATCAGCCACAAGTTTCTCACTGACTGTTGATGGCCAATGACTAAGACTGAGAAAGCTAAACTGGCCTATTCTTGACCTGGGAGTCTTCCAATAGTCATATTGGCTCCAGAAATCTCTTCTCTCTCTGCTGAACTTCGCCTGAAAATCAGACTAGGACTCGTTTACACACGTTTTCATTCTGTCTCCTTCACCTTGAATCAAGCTTGCATCACAGGGTGGCAAAGAGTCAGGCCGGGCTTACTTCGTTTCACCAGATCTTTCAGGCCTATGCCCCAATAATATTTTTCAATGGTTAACACTGACAACACAAAGCCAAATAGCTCAAGAAGCATGGCTAGACACCATGCTAACAATTACTAAATATACTAAGTTGATTGCTTTTGCTAATTCCCAGTCATCAAGTTATTAGGAATAAATTTCCCTCTGTATTTAAATTATTATTTTTGCATTGATAAATGATTAAATAACATTTTTATCCCATGAGGTAGAATAAAAAATTAAGTCAGGCTTTTTTTTTTTTTTTTTATAGACAGAGTCTTACTTTGTCGCCCTTAGTAGAGTGCTGTGGCATCACAGATCACAGCAACCTCCAGCTCTTGGGCTTAGGTAACTCTCTTGCCTCAGCTCCTGAGTATCTGGGACTACAGGTGCCTGCCACAACACTCAGCTATTTTTTTTGTTCAGTTTGGCCGGGGCCGGATCTGAACCCACCACCCTCAGTATATGGGGCTGGTGCCCTACTCACTGAGCCACAGGTGCCACCCAGCATGTTTGTTATTAAGCATAAAATAGGTCAAGTCTGGAGAAATTAAAATTGTTTTCCCAAATTTCAGCTCAAGGAAGCATTGGAAGAAGCCCCCGAAAGTTTGAATTCCGGGAGTTGGCTAAGGAAAAGCCTGTGATCACACAGGTGAACTGCGTTATGTCAGATTGGATCCCACAAGTAAAAGGCCATGATGTACTGGAAATGAAGTTTAAAATATCATCAGGGTAGAATTTTCTGACAAAACAAGTCCTAACATCTCTGTAAAATATTTATAAATAAGCTGATTCCCAAATAAGGGTGGATATTAAATTTAGTGAAGCTATAAAAATGGTTATTTTTAAAGATATAAATTGTAATTTGTACTTGTGACTTTCTCTTCGTGTGGTTTATTTGCGTGAACAGTTTAAGTGTACATATGAGGTCAGATAATTAAGTTTGAAACCTCATCCTAGAAAAAGGATGCAATTTACCGAATATCACTACAGTCCCCTTCACATGTTCCCTTGGGAACTGTGCATTGACACCACGACTGGTCCACCCTTCAAAGCACTTTTGGGACTCTTTTTCTGAAATAGCCATCATAGCTGTCATCATATGAAGTTGAACAATTAAGTTGGCAAACTCATCCTAGAAAAAGTACTAAATCCCTCATTGCTGCATTATCACTGTGGTCACCTCCAAAGCACTCCCCTTGGCCATTTGGCAATAGCAGCAATGAGGTGTGTAGCACTTTTTCAAGGATGAGCTTGTGAACTTAAATGTCTGACTTCAGATTTAAGGAAACTTCCTACTTATTGATCTTGAGGAAATCTAAAACAATCAATGAATATTCATAGACAGCAAACAACACAGGAGCACGAGGACCTGGAGGACGTTTTAGGTGTGGTGGAGCCTGGACTGCATGGGAAGTATGTGACTCCAGATACAACCACAGTGGAGGCTGGAAGTCAGCTGGTTGCTTTCTGCAACATGGTGGATAACTTTCAAGGAAAGAGAAAGGAAGAACAAGAATGCCTTGTGTTAATTTTTGTTTGATAATGAAGTTCAATAACCACTACCATTAAGTTCCTACTTAAAAAAGTGTCATGTAACTCTATTTTTCATAGCTAAGAATATTAAAAAGTTAGGTATATGATTCAGAAATTAATCAACACAGGAGCATAGTAAAATCCAAAGAAGGAAATAACCTATCTGACAAACATCTTTCAAGAAATATTATGTAAAAGAAAGGCATATTTTCGTTCTATCGGAGTGTTTGCCTCTGGATAATGGAAGTTTTATTCTTTTGGGAATGATGAAATAGTGATAAATAATTTCCCTATTCAAACATCTGATGAGTGGAAAAATATACTCAGTCTGCATTCACAGGCTGGTATATTTTATCTTGCTGGTTTGAGTTATTTTCAAACACCTGAATCTATATTTTAGCAACCTTCGCAAGACAAGTATAATCTTCAGTAGAGGGCACCACAGACGTCTAGTCAGTAGAGAGAAACCATGACTCCCGTCTGCACTGCCTGCCATTTTATCACTAGAGAGGGTGCCAAGAACTACTCACAAATCCATTAATCTGTAATTTAGGTACTTGGGAAATATGAGTGTATATTTTTCTCTGTCAACACAAGTGATCTAAAGAAGGAGAAAATTGTATTGACCATGTTGAAACAAGCTCTTTTCGTTAGTTCAGCACCACACCTAGGAAGGTACATCAAGATCCACTTCCTAGGTATATGGTCTGTAGTTGTGACACAAAAGAAGAAAACCGTGATATTCATATCATTACTATTTTGAATTATGGGTCTTTTCTCAGAAAAAGCATGCAGAAATGTGTTTGTATGTATACATATGTACACACACACAGACAGAGAGAGAGATTGCATATTGATCAATCTTTATCTAGGAATCTTTGTTTAATTTCAGTCTCTAGTAAACTTTTGTGTCTAGTAAATTTTCAGTCTGCAACATCAAACAAGACACATTGCTCATTACTGAGAGAATTTATACTTGTAGTGGAGTTCATTTATTAATTTTCGTCTCCCTGACCAAATTCAATGCATATTGAAATCAGTCAAACCTGCTTTACTCACAGATGGTTACCTAAAATGGTGCCAGCAGGAGCCGGTATGTGGAAGGCAAATGTATGAGAAGAAGGTATATACTTCACACATTACAAATAATCACTTTATACATTTACATCTTTCCGTATTATAATGAATATATCTTTGCAAATTTAAATAAATGATCAGAAAGGTTAAAAAAAAATAGCAGCAGAAGTATTGACTTTACTCTAATTCCAAAAGGCATCTTGACTAATATTACGCTTTTTTTTTTTTTTTTTGGCAGAAACAGAGTCTCACTTTATCACCCTCAGTAGAGTGCCCTGGCGTCACACACAGCTCGCAGCAACCTCCCGCTTCTGGGCTTAGGTGATTCTCTTGCCTCAGCCTCCCAAGTAGCTGGGACTACAGGCACTTGCCACAATGCCCGGCTATTTTTTTGTTGTAATTTTGCCAGGGCCAGGTTTGAACCTGCCACCCCTTGTATATGGGGCTGGCGCCTTACAGACTGAGGCACAGGCGCCGCCCCTAATATTATGCTTTTTATCCTTATTTATGTAAATCACTGCTGGAAGCTCCAGAATTCCAGGTCTTTGATCTCAACTCTGCCTCATGTTACTCCCGTAATTGTCTGCACTTTAATTCACCACACATAACTGATTTCCTTTCCTTATCTTTCACGCTCCCTAAATTTGAAAAGTCTTCCAATGTGCAATCTGGCACTTACCATCCATCATCAACAAACCCCTCAACTGTTAATCTCTTCTCTGAACAATACTGGATATTCAACAACAACAACAAAATGTACATGTGTACCTCCAAAGTTTTCTAATGGGGCACCACCTTCTTTTTTTCTTCATAGTGATATGAATATTATGGTTTTCATATAGAAATGTGCTTCATATAGAAATGGGCTAGAGAGTGAGGGAGACCTTTTTATGTTTTTGTTTTTTCTTTAACCTCACTATTAATTTCAAATTCAATTTCATTCTTATCCCATAAATGCTCCCAATTTTGAATCTCATGTGATTAACTTATGTACTGTAAAATATCACCCTGGTTGCAGTTATCTATTTACATGAATTTTATTTCCTTTCATTTTTCAGTCGCTAACTGTTAGACAAAAATTATTTTAGGATACTTTCACAAAGGATTGTAATTACAAGATTTCTGTTTATTAGAAGAAAAAAACAATTTCTAAAATAATTTGAAGAGAAAACAAAAAGTAGCAGCTGTAGATGAACAAGTATCCAAATGATAACAACAGCAGCAGGAATGGAAGCTAATGAAAATGGAGAACATGGGCTGCACCTGTGGCTCAGTGGGTATGTCGCCAGCCCTATATACTGAGGGTGGCGGGTTCGAATCTGACCCCGACCAAACTGCAACAAAATATTGCTGGGCTTTGTAGCGGGGACTTATAGTCCTAGCTACTCAGGAGGCTGAGGCAAGAGAATTGCCTGAGCCCAGAAGTTGGAGGTTGCTGGGCCATGATGTTTTTTTCTCAACAAAGGAGTCACAGCACTCTACTGAGAGCAATACAGTGAGCCTCTGTCTCAAAAAAAAAAAAAAGAAAAGAAAAGAAAAGAAAATGGAAAACATATTCAAATTCTCTAGAAACAAAATATATTCACACTCTTAGCCCTATTTAGCCAAATATTAATCAAACATAAATTTAAAAATATGGAAATCCTCAAAAATTTACCTCTAACTTAGTATATCAAGAAGCTACTGGCAGATGGTTTTAATCTAAACATGTAATAAATGATTAACAATGAAAATTAAATGCAGAAAATTTATGATAAAAGGCAGACAGAGGTAATTCTCAGGAAGATTGTAGAGCAGGGGCCTCTAATTGCTGGTTAAATTGGCCCAGGATGGCTATGAATGCTGTCCCAGACAAAATCATAAACATGCATTGAACATTGTGAGGTGTTTTTGTGATATTTTTCATAGAAGTTGATTGCACAGTTCTTCAGTATGAACTTTGTAGACACCAACATTATGTCCCAATGGCACATAAAGTAAACATCCACTCACACTCTCTATTTGCCTAAGTGCATGGCTTCAGTTTTATGGTGGTGTGTGGCTGCCGGTGTGTTATCTTCCAAGTGTAGACAGTTGATTTAAACACCAACAGACTTTACATTTGCTCATGGTAACTTGGTGAGGCAGGGATTATCAAAACTACTTCAACTTACCACTGCAAAGTTAGGCATTTATGTCATCTGAAGTCAGGTAAGCATTCTTATTTGATTATTAAGGTACTTCCACGTCCTGGCATCACCTCACACATTGCCCCCTGTGCTTTAAAATTGCTCCTGCCTTAGCCCTGCATCAGCAGCCAAGATGCAGAAGGTCCCAAACTTTGCTTTCTATTTTCCTGTCAATTCATATCAAAAATAAAAGTAAATATAGTTTCCTGTCTACTATTATTTTTCAATCCCAGCATGGATTCGATTCTGTAATGTCTCAAAACAGAACTTCATAAAGAAAAATTACAGATGAAGGAAGATTGTTCACTGAAAAGTACACAGATGATTGCATTTTTGCCAAGACCACTGGTAATGCACTCGGTTTAATTTGTGGGAATTCTGTACCAGTCTTCACAGCTTACAATTTGAAAAGGTCGTACATGCAAAAACTTGTTGGCAAACTCAATTCATATGAAGGATTGGGTCATAAGGACAAAATAGTGGAACTGTAAAAGTTTTTTTCTCAACAAAAAAGTTTGTAAAAAGTTACAACTCAGACAGATTCCATTGCAAAAACTAGATATGTGATAGCATGTTCACCAAGTCATCATTATCCACCTTAGTTTCAGGTAGCCTAGATGCCTTATTTCAAGATTAAAGTCACCACAGCAGAAATTCTCAAACCATCCTTGTACTCTGTGTTCATTAGCCACATCCTTGCCACACCTTCATTGAGATTTTAAGCTGTGTGGGCTGCATTGGTTCCATGACAGAATACAAATTTGAAAATAACACCGATTTTTGACTTATCCATGGTTTCACTAAAGTGCTCTAAAACTTTTGAAAAATAATCACAAGCCAATGTATGCATTTGGAAGAATGAGGACGTACCTTCACAATAAAAATAAAACAAGAGGTGTCAATGTGAAATGTCAGGGATATCAAAGTACTTGACTTGAAACATGATTCTAAAGGAATAGGACAATATTGATTATTAAGTATGAAAGGTCCCTATTCCTTTAGAATCATGTTTTTAAATGCCAGAATTAAAATACTCCTAAAAGCTACAGCATTCATTTTCTTTGTGGATAAATCAATCTCTTTAACAGGAAAGCAATTTTAATATTTCACAAAATTAACCAATTAAAATCTACCTCTTTATATATGTCATATATTTATTTCACATTTCCCAACTTATTTTGGGTTCATAAGACAAACGTAACATGAGACGTGTAGGGTGAGTAGAATGTGCCAGGGAAACACAGAGCTGTCTAATAGCAACGAATTGTTATCCCAATGAAGGCGTGGTCATTTCTTTCTGGATTTGTACTGGTATCTGATAGGTGACAGGAAACTGTACTCTAACATGGCTTTGTCTCACTACTCTACTCTGGAAATAAATTTGACTCAATATCTAGGTTTGTTCTTCACATAATGTAATTGAAAATTCCAGTTTTTGGATGGCTTTTCAGTACTGGGTTATTAGTCATTTCACCTATTTTAGTGCTCTTAAAGTACAAAAGAGTAGAATTTAAAACATGGGAATACTGTTTGTTTCCATTTTTATCTGATGGGCATTGAATACATATATTTTCGTGAGGTTTACGTTTAAGAATACAATGATCTATCTATACAATGCAGTGTTTGGGTCCATGAGAAATAATTTGTGTAAACATGGGAGATCGCTGCTGTCATCATGAGGTCTAAAGGATCTAAGGATCAAACTCTGAGGAAAGCATTTCTCAATTCCATCTGTCACATATGCAAAAGGTCGATTGCTAATATAAATATAAATTAAAATACATTTTACCTTTAACTACATTTTTTAATGATACTTTGAAATATAACTATTTTGGGTGAAGTACCAAATTAAAATTGTAATGAGTAAAAACTGTCAAAACACCTCAGGTTATTAAAAATAAATGAAATTTTATCTTGTAAATATTAATGAATAATGGTGTTATTTGTATGTTGTTGGGTGGCCCAGAAGATTTTGGGAAGGGTTGCAGAACTGGGGTTGGACTTGTGAGCCAAGAGGATGATCACGGCACAGGCAAAGGGCTGCTGAGTGACGCTCTCACTGGTCCTGACCAAAGGCACAGTGACTCTGGATCATTCTCACCACAGTTTTGACTCAAGATTACCTCTTGTGTATGAGAGCCAATGCTAATTCTGTGAACAGAAGATGGATCCTACTGATTTCATGACATTTATCATAAATGACACATAGCCACTGCTATTTATTTCATTTGGTTCTGATTCAATAACTTTTCAAGTCACTAATTTCAGTTTCTTTGGAAAAATACCTGGAAGCATCATATCTTGATCAGAAAATGGTTTCTCTTTTAGTTCCTTTCGAAACCGCTGCACTTTTTTTTTTTTTTACATAATGGCTGTTCTACTTTACAATCCCAGCAACTGTGCATAAGCATTCCCTCTTTACACTTTCTTATTAACATTTACCATTTTTTCTTTTAGATATCAGACTTCCTAGCATGTGTGAGGTGACACTTCATTGTGATTTCTTCATTCTTAGGAAATCTGAGTCTTTACTGTTCCTGACTGTGTCAGGTACTGTGTTTTTCTTGAAGGTGCATCATTTCGTTTAGCATCAGAAGTATAAACCCAGCATCTTAATGGGAATTCTCTACAAAGTAGACAAAAGACTCTGGAATCCAAGTGCAAGTAGTACTTGGGAAAATGAAATGATGAAGGTAGTATGGGATTGATAGAGTGAACAATTATCACTAATGCATGTGGTCTGTAGCTAGCTACCATAAAGTGGTATCCAGGCTTAATCCACTGGAGAATACTCCATTACAGGGTGCAAATGCACACTTCTACCTACCTCAATAATGAGATAAATTCACCTGTGTTTTTTTTAATTTTTTTTATTTTTTTTAAACACTGTAACTCTAAAGCATCATTGGTTCAAGGTTATCCTGGTTTAACATCAAAAATTTATTCCCCTGTTTAACATCAAAGCCATATGGGAATGTAGGCTTTTCAAAATGCAAGGGAAGGGGCTCTTTATTTTCAGGGATGCAGATTCTAACTGTTGGAAATTATCCACAGTGTGCAAACTGTCCAGGAAATTTGGGGTGGATGCTTTCCTAGGGTGTGCTTCCCTCTGAGGTTCTCCTGGGTTTAATTAAATTATTTTCCTTCTCCTCGTGATCACTGGGAACAAACACTACAGATTATGTCACTCACAAATTAGGGCATTGATGCTGTCACTCAACTGCTATGACTACAGCTGTGGGAACTGGATGCCCCATCGATTCCTTCCTTATTAGAGATATAATTCAGGCCTGTGGTAGGTATGTTTGTTTATTGGCAAATATAGATGATTGATTTTTCTGCAGATTGAAGGTCTAAAAAGGTAAATACCAGTACTTTTCACATTTCTTTGATATGAAACTCTGTTTCATAAATGAGTGCCTTCCCAAAAGGAGGGGGACATTTAACTGCAGAGAAGTTTAACTGAATACACATTCAAGCATAATTATGTTTCATAAATTATTTTAATTTCTTCCCCCTAGATAACTTTCACAGAAGTGATGGATATTTTTTTAGAAGAAATAAATCTAAGTAATGTACCACAGCCTGCAGATTAATTATATAGCAAGGAATAAACAAACTGGCATTCAGGATATTGATCTTCTATTTCTAGAACCATTACTTCCTTGGCCAGTGCAGTCGTTAATGTGATTTGCCTCATTCTTCTCTTCCCCATGGATTACACCCTTCACCATAACTTGAAAGTCCATTCAAAGGTGCACTGTGTGCACTTTCCTGTTTCTTCCTATTGAGTTCAGCCATGAGATAGCCTTTGGCTAACAGAATAAAATGTAAGTGTTGATGGGCCAGTTCTGAGCTTATCTCTCAAGGAGGCCTGCATATCTCCTGCGCCTAATTAGGCTCCTCTGACATTGCCAAAAGGAGAATATGCCTTGGGGAGCTCATAGGACCTCAGGTGTTATGGAGGTGAGTCTAGATGGGTTTCTGACATAGTTACTGCTAATGAAATCAAATTTACCAGATTGATCTGGAGAATTGAATTTTTTTTCCCAATGAAAATCCACTGACAAAAGTGAACTGTGGGAAAGAAAATGGTGGCAATGTTCTTCTCCAAAAGTGGCCACATTGCAATTGCTCCTCTGGAAGAACAAAGAACTGTCGCTGCTCAGTAGAACACAACAAAGCAAAAATTTTCAGGAAGATTCAGAAAGAGTGGCCAAGGATAGGACTCCGTGGGACCATCTTGCACCATGACAATGCATCCACCCACACTGCCATCATCACCTTTAGGTCCCTGAGTCCACAGAGGCTAAACTTATGACTCAACCACCTTTCATTCCTCATCTGGTCCCACGTGATTATTTCCCATTCCCTCTGGTCAAAAATTGCATGCATGGAAGAAAGCTTTCTATCTCTGAAGAAGTTGCTCACACCTATGAAAGGGAGCTTACAATCTTGAAGAAAATGAGGGAACGAGTGTTTTTAAAAATGGTTTACAAGAAGACAAAAGTGCACAGAAGGTCATGGTGATTATTTTGAGGCAATATAGTAACCAAAATAATAGTGTTTCTTAATTTTTGTATATCTCACAACTTTTGTAGTATCCTGAACATAATCTCTCTCTGTCTCTCTCTCATATGTATCCTGCTAGCTCTTCTATATTTATTAATGCAGTAGTAAATCGTACTTAACAATTCTACAAATTACGCAGATGACAAATTTAGGACTCATCCTGCCCTATTATTTTGTTAGAATACTTTATCATTCTTTCCACCTTTTCCAGTTGGAACCCTTTTTCAATAGCTCCACTACAGACCTAAAAAGTATTCTCTGAGATAAATGTTCACCATCTTTCTGCTTTGCTTTCACTGTCCTCAATCCCAGCTACTAATCTTTCTTCTTGCGTATTGAGATCCTAAAATACAAATCCGATCATGGAATTCCCCACACATCAATTTTCCCAAGTTCAAATAGATCAAATACAAGCTAGTAAATCTTCAGCACACCACTCAAGCTGCATGATGCCAGATGGTACAGTCATCTCCAACTGCCAGTCCTTTCTCTTTCTCTCCTACACCCCCCACCTTGGATTCCACAATATTAGTGACATTTCTCAAGGAAAACTTCAGTGACTACCTCCTTTTATTTTATGCTTTCACAAAATCCTGAACTTCTACAACATGGTTGAATAATAATAATTGTATATACTAATTTTCTCTGAAACACTTAAATTTTATAGTTGAGAACAATTTCTCTTCTGTTTCTTTCTTATTCTCTAGCACCTAACAAAATTCTCTTGTTTGTTTACTAAATGTTGTTATATTTCAAGAGCAATGAGAAGACCTTACAGAGATTTTAAAAGGACAGTGGTCTGGTGTCATTGTGTAAAAGAAATTTCTGTTAACTGTGAGGCATAGGAACAGAGAAATCCTGGGGCTTGTAGATCTTATGAGACTGTGAGGTTATCTAGGTGACATGGTATCTCAGACCAGTGAGAGGACAGGAGGATAGAATGGATTGGACAGATCCCATAAATATTTATGTGGCAAAATTGGTAAAACAGAACAAGAGTTGATTAATGGATTAAGGAAAAGGGTAGCAGACAGCTTGAAAATATCAAGTTTATTGGATTGATTAAAAACAGTCAGACAGTGCTGTGATGTTAGGGAACAGAGGAGAAAAGCTACTTTGGATAAAAGGTACAACATGCTGAGCAGAACTAGGCATTCTATAATAAGTCTGAATGCTAACTTTTATTCTTTAAGTTAATTAAAGAATAAAATATGGTTTGGGAGATTATGTATAATGAAAAAAAAGTATCTCACTGGGTAAAGAACACTTTCAAAGAATGGTTTATTTTATTTTAGATTTTATAAGCAGAATTTTCTTTCAAAGATAATTTCACTAGTTATACTGAAGATGATTCTGAGAAAAGTTACACATAATTTGAAGGGTAATTCACCATGATCTTGAAGTTTAATATCCCTACCTTTAAATACAATTTTACATAAGTCTGACATCGACATAATTGACTTTTATTATGAAGAAAGATGTTTTCTACCCCATTATTGTTTCTAATATTCAACATTGTATTTTTACTGTTTCTTCTGGCCTATTTTTAGGTGTAAACTCAGGTTCAAAGAATGAGTCTGTGCTGCCACCTGCTGGAATGTGTGAAAAAAATATTAATATTTGCTTTACAAAACGAAATGGCTGAGATGAGCCTTGCAGTAAATAAAAAAATTCATGTCAAGGGTATTTTTCCTAATATAAGAGTATCAAATGGAAAGATAATTCTATAATTTTATGTGTATGTCAAAGTTTCCTTCAGTTGTGACCAAACCCGTTTTACGCTTTAACATTGTCCTCTCCATGACCTAACTTTTACCCTCATTGATTTTGTAGAACTGTATTGATTCAGTATTAGGTGTAGGCTTTGTTATGATTTGAATTACACATCGGAAGGCTATTAAGTTATCTTCAGAAAATAATTAAAATATCCTATTTCACATTGTTTGTACTTAAAATTGGAATAAAATAATTTATAATTAGTGATTTATACAAAAATTAAATTAATACCTGGAGAGCGATTGCACAGTGCAGGGTTCATTGAAAGCATTAAAAATGTGACAGCAAGACTTGGGGATAGCAAAAATATTACCACAGTTTATATAATGCTTAAAAATATAAATGAAATTCACAATTAATTGTGGACTTTCTTGGTTAGTATATATTTATTTCTGAAGTCAAAATAGTTTTTATTATCCTAAGTAGGATACTCAACTAATAAATGCATGTAAAAATTAGGTGTAACAGGTATAGTCAAACAATTTTAAGTAGTGCTTAATTTTCTTATATGACAATATAATTGTTAATAAGTATACGCATGTGACTCTTAGAGATCTTAGTGAATTAACCCAACTATGTTACTTACAAGCATTTAAGTTTCCTCCGTGTTCGTTTAAGGTTCATTTCTTTTTAATCACTGAAGGATCTTCAATTGCATGGATGTACCACAGTTTGTCCAGTCTAATATTTGACCATTATAAATAAAGATGCTACAAATATTCATAGGAAGAAATTTGTGTGGACTTTTCTTTTTTTTCTTTTTGTTTTTTTTTTTTTGAAAGTTTTTATTATTATTATTATTAAATCATAGCTGTGTACATTGATATAATCATGGGCATCATACACTAGCTTCATAAACTGTTTGACACATTTTCATCACACTGGTTGACATAGCCTTCCTGGCGTTTTTTAAGTTATTGTGCTAAGACATTTACATTCTACATTTACTAAGTTTCACATATACCCTTGTAAGA
>CAUYPK010130329.1:0-18741 GCA_963574355.1 Loris lydekkerianus
TGGTTTAAGAACTACTAGCCTATGGCTTGGCACCTGTGGCTCAAGTGGCTAAGGCACCAGCCACATACATCTGAGCTAGCTGGTTCGAATCCAGCCCAGGCCTGCCAAACAATGACGGCTGCAACCAAAAAATAGCTGGGAGAGGGAGGGAGGAGGATGGGCAGAGGGAGGGTGATTGGTGGAACTACACCTGCAGTGCATCTTACAAGGGTACATGTGAAACTTAGTAAATATAGAATATAAATGTCTTAACACAATAACTAAGAAAATGCCAGGAAGGCTATGTTAACCAGTGTGATGAAAATGTGTCAAACGGTCTATAAAACCAGTGTATGGTGTCCTATGATCGCATTAATGTACACAGCTATAATTTAATAATTAAAAATAAATAAATAAAAAATAAATAAAATAAAATTCCAGATGTAGCAATGAGCATATTTTGAATACACTTTGTAACAAACCTTATCTTGAAAGTTATCCAAGTCCCCAAGATCTGCCATAACAAAATAACAAAATTATTTGTATGCCCCTAGGAAGTAATCAAAAACTGATTACTTGGTATTCTTACTATTCAAATAATACACAAGGCTTCCTTCCTGTTCCAACTATTGCCTCAACGTATTGTTTGTGGTACAGACATATGTTCTCTTAAACAAAATAAACACAGGTTGAAGATATACAGCTCATTTTAAATTGCTTTTGTTTACTCTTCGGAGAACTCTGCCCTTGCCTTAACATACTTCCATCATACTTAGCTGAAACTAAACACTGCACATATCTGAAGTCATCATATTGGTATATGCATATGAAAGCTTATAAACTTTACAATTGTGCATCTATAAATACAAGACGTAACATTATGATTAACATGTTAAAGGTGCTTAGAAGTTATTACTGTTGTATCATTTTTGCTGGCTATTTTATCCTTTACTTCTATTTTACTAGATGCAATATAAAAATATATCACCCAGCCAACTGACGTCTTAAATTCCAGTCGTACACAAAGCCAGTACTGAAGCAGATTTGGGGACCCAGTGTGTTACACTGTGGTGTCTTTCTAAACGTGTGCATGTACTCAGCAAGGAATGTTATGATTGGATAAATTACAGGTTTCCAAATTTAAAAAAAAAAAAAAAAAGAAAAAGAAAAAAAGAAACCAACACTGTTTTCATTCCAATCTTGTTTACATAAAGGTTCTAAAGATTAGAACTGGCAGGTTATTTCTAACCCTTGCCTTTTCTCCCACCTTCCCTGAGCTCCTCTCATGGTAGGAATCTAGAAGGGACAACCTGCTATTTTCTGGAAATGCACAGTAGTAATCTGAATAGCAAGCTCTGCACTGGTATAGACTGTCAGTAATATATACCTGAAACTATACCTGTACCAGGTGTGGGTGGACAGGGGAATTCAGGTGACATCAAGAGTATTTATAGGGAGAAAACATGCCCAATTTAATTCCAGTACAGACATCCCCGTTTCAAAAAGAAGCTTTAATTTCTTGCTTAACTTTGACAGTGACTATAATACGTCTTTTTCAATTTTTCATGAGTTTAAATTAGGAAATTTCAGAATGATAATAAAAAGTTTCTTAAGCACCAATTATTAAATGAAATCAACTCTTCTTGTGTTATACTTCAATAAATCTATCACATTTAATAGGACAGGTCACAAAACACTATGTAGTCAACTCCATCATTTCCCAATATTATCAGTTATTTTGCTCTAAGCAATGTGTAAGACTTAAAGAAAAATTCAAAGTATTATTCAAAGTATTTTACTTATTTTTCTAATGAACTATTTTAGTGGCCTGAACAGTGAGCCCTAAATTCTCAGATCCTGATCCCTGGATCTGTAGATGTTACTCTATTTGGAAGAAGGGGGGGAGGCTTTGCAGATGTGATTAGATTAAGGATTTCGGGTGGGAGGATTATCCTGGATTATCCAACTTTGGAAGGGGAATGAAATTGTACACACAGAGAAGAGGATGTGTGACCTGGAGACGAAGATGAGACTGATGGAGTTGGCAGGACACAGATGTGAGCAGCCATCTCAGGCTGGAGGAGGCAGGGAATGGAGTCTCTCCTAGACGCTCCAGGGCAACGTAACAGCCCTGCTCACACCTTAATCCTAACTCTAGCATACTGATTTTATATATTTTTTTCTTTTTCTTTGAGACAGAGTCTCACTAAGTCGCCTTTGGTAGAGTGCCATGGCATCACAGCAACCTCAAACTCCTCTTGGGCTTAAGCAATTCTCCTGCCTCAGCCTCTCAAGTAACTGGGACTACAGGTGCCCACCACAACGCCTGGCCCTATTTTTTGGCTGTAGTCGTCACTGTTGTTTAGCAGGCCCAGGCTGGGCTCAAACCTGCCAGCCCCAGTGTGTGTGGCCAGCACCCTAACCGCTGAACTACAGGCACCAAGCCTGGCATACTGATGTTAAACTTCTGTCTTCCAGAACTTTGAGAGAATAAAATTCAGTTGTGTTAAGCTGTTCCAGAAGACAAAGGAAACCAATAACTATAACTGCTATTATCTCAGGATAATACACTGAATTTTTAAATTAATAAACTTAAGAAATATTGGGGAAATTATGAATTATCCTATTTAAGTGTGCTGGGAGGTTTCAGAAGTGTTTTTGAAAGAAGTAGGCCTAGAAAAATGAAGAGGGTTTGTAAGTGTGAAATTAAGAGATCACCTACCAGAGGTGTCCAACCTTCTTTCTTCCTTTCCTTCTCTACATTGGAAGAATTACCTTAGGCCACATATTAAATACATAAACACTCACAAAAGCTGATGAGATTTTTTTTTTTAAGTCTGTGAATAATTTTCAGATCTGCCACCATAGATAAGCAAAAAGTCCTCATATAATCTGCATGTTGCCACATGCCAGAGGTTGGACACCTCTTTAAACTACATTAACAATCTTTCAGAAAATAGTTTATCAAAAACTATCAAGAACATGAAAATGAAGGCTGAACACGGTGGCTCACACCTGTAATCCTAGCACTCTGTGAGGCCGAGGCAAGTGGACTGCCTGAGCGCTCAGGAGTTCAAGACCAGCCTGAGCAAGAGAGAGACCCTGTCAGTAATAATAGCAGGGTGTTGTGGCAGGTGCCGGTAGTCCCAGCTACCTGGGAGGCCGAGGCAAGAGGATCGTTTAAGCCCGAGAGACGGAGGTTGCTGTGAGCTGTGATGCCACGGCATGGTACGAAGGGTGACAAGTCAGATCTGTCTCAGGAAAAAAAAAAAGAGCATGAAAATACCCCTGCCCCTTGATTCAGTAATACTGCTGCTAAAAGTAAATATTAATTATATACATCAAAGTCAGATAATGAATCGTATGAATTAAGATACTCTTCATGACACTTATCCATAACATCAAAAACCAGAAATAATCTAAATATCCAAGCATAGTGGAAGAGGTAAAGTAAACCCAGTGTGTCTCCTTGGCTGATCGCCTTACAGATCTATCAAAAGTAATGTTTATAAAGACTTTGAAATTTAAAAAAAAAACTTATTTTACAGTATTACACGTACAAAGCAACATACAGAAGAGTACATCATTGCTTTTAATTCTTGTTTTAAATGTACAGAAAATAAGTCAAGAAAGAAATATGCAGGATTACATCTGACATCTTTCTTTCAATCTTTTAATAGTTTTAATAAAAAACAAAAGACATTTGGGGAGCGGGGGGTGTAGTTGGCAGGTACAAATGCTCCAGTTTTCTGGGTGATTGGAAGACATAAGAAAAACACCTAAACAGCCAAAATTCCCAAATGCTTTCAGATGCATCCCATTATCTACAACGCCTCTGAGTACACACGGGTCATGCAGGGATACACAGTGCTATCATTTATTTACATTGGGAACACCCAAGGCACAGGAAGTTTTGGAATCCACTCAAGGCCATCCTACATAAGCAAGAAGAGCAAGAAGAGCAGCCGCATCATGTCATTCCAGAAGACTAGGGCTTTAACCCTCCTCCCCATGGTGCCCGGGCAGCAGCAGAGCCAGGCTTAACCATGGACAGTGGGCAGCTCCTCCTATCAGAAAACCTCAGAAAAACAAGGTCAAGGTCTCCAACCCACTCTGAATAGCTGATGTTTTAGTGTGCAAAGCTGATCACATACGATGTCTCGGGCTTCCTTATAATGCTTTCAGATCCAGGAATAAGCCAAAATGCAAGCAAATCAGACTTCTGTAAATATTGCCTATTACACACAAAGTAATCACAAAAACTCGAGAGATATTCAATCTTTTGAATCAGTACCCTCTATTCATTTGACTTATTTTTTGATTCAAGATATAATTTGTATTAATTTATTAATCCAAGTTTTTCCTTAAAATAGGGTCTTGGTATTGACACTTACTCACTTGACAAAAAAAAAAAAAAAATCATTTTACAAAACATTCCAGTATTCAAAGAGCCAGTAATTTCCTGCAAATGATTGTTTATAGTTGTAATTTCACTTTTAGAGACAAGTGAAATAAATAACTCTTACAAAACTCCAGAAACTTAAAACAACCTAAAATATGTGAACATTTCTAATAATGCATTTTATATGTGTAAATATAGTCTTGAGAGCTCTATCTTGTTTAAGCAGTTTTGAGCTTGAGAAATTCCTAGCATTGGAATACAATCATAGAAATGATGTAAGTGATTGGTGAAAAAAAGAACATGGTTAAATCAGAGCCAATTTTCAACCTTCAGAATTAGACACAGCAAACTCAGGAAATCAAAAAATATTAATAAAAATTTTCATTCCCAAACTTTTCTCTTTCTATACTGAAACAGATGTTTTGTAGCCTAGATTTAACTGTCAAAAACAGCATAATCACGGGGTATATACACATGCATAGATATATATATTGTTAAATTGAGAAGTTATATCAACTTCAACAAAGTCATAAACATTTCTTTCAAACACCAGAAGAAAGATATTATTCATTTTTATCCTCTGAGTTAGTATTAGCAAATATATATATTTTATAAACCCCCCAAAGAGCTTTTAACCAGGACGACGTCACTGAATGAAAAACAAATCTCTAGAAGTAGAAAGTTTTTACTGCTATCCTTGCTAAAAGATGCTAGTTACATCTGAAAAGTCATACTGTAAGAGTAGCTACATAAACCATATTTTAAAATGTTGCTAGGTCACTAACAGAATTCAATTCAAATGCCAACAAAACCTCTCTTGAGACATAGCCACAGATAGGTTAACGTCCTTTCACGATTGTTGTGTTTTTATCACATTTGAGTATTTTTAAAAATGCATATACTTTGGTCACTTTTTGCCTTTTTAGAATGTTCGCGTAATTGCCAACAGCTGAATTCAAAAGAAACATATAACAGTTTAGAAAAAATTCCTATTGTTTTATTTAATAATTATGTGCTCTAAAGGGCATATTTTTTATAGCCTTCCAAAAAGCCAACTGTCACATACCAAAATATTTCCTAGTGATTACTGTGAAGTGTCTGCACTTCAAATTTAATTAATGAATTGCCTCTAAAGGACAAAAATCAAAATAATTGTCTTTGATCCTACTGCCTGATGGAAGAACTCTAAAAGAATCGATAATTTAACAACAGAGCTGCTGTGCACCAGGGTAAGCCTTCATCATGAATTGACTTTGTGAGTTAAAATGTAGGTTTAAAATCTCCATATTTTTGTTAAAAGAAAATAGAGACAAAGGCTTTCAATTTTCTAATAGATTATAAATCAAAGAAAAATTGAAGACAGCTACATAAACACTCGAGGGACTTGCATCTGTTGTGTCTGACACAATGATCTGTAAAGGAGAGCGTTTAGCCTATTCACCTCTTTGCTGCCATCTTTGAATAAACATGTCTTAAAACACCATTAATCTAAGGAAAGAGGGACATTTTTCTTTTAAGAACAAACACATTTTCAACTTTGGACTAGCTATACAACTGTAAAACCAAGCAGAAAAAAAGAACTTTGTGATACATATTTACATTAAAAGTTGAACATGACATTTACCAAGTCTCTCCAAGGTGAAGGTGCATTAAAGAACTTCAGAGACATTAAACTATTTTCTTTTCTACTATTATTCTTCCATAGCATGGAACTTGTGGAATAACTTTTCTGCTTAATTAATACTCCCAGAACCCAGAGAAGGAAATTAATAGTTTCACCATGAATTTAAAACATTTTTTAAATCCAAAAATGATTAAAGAAACATCCTTTATTCATATACCCATTTTCAGAAGCACACTAAAATGTGAACAAACAAAAAAAGTTTGCATAGAGAGCCGCATCCCTCAGTAGTCAACGCCCAAGACTGCCAAGCTTTAAGAAATACGACAAGTTTACTTTCCTTACATAATACAAAATTAACCAAAAGTCAAATCAACAACTCCCTATTTAAAAAAAAAAATGATCAAAAGCTAGGTCAAGGAAAATACATAATCTAGTTTTACAAATATCTTTTAAACTGTTCTACTGGGGGTAATAAACAAAACAGAGTATACGCAAAAGGAAATCCTTAAAGAGTCAATCCTTTAAAATAAGGAAAAAATGTCAACCAATATCAGGTACCACAACATTGTCCTCAAACTATATGGAAACTTCTTTGTAAATGGTAATTTAGGGCATGCGCTCTCTCTCTTTCTCCTATCTTTTGAAAACTCTTCCCTCCCTTTTTCTATCTTCCTCTCTTCTTCTTTCCCCGTGTTATAAATGGCTATGTTTGTTGAGGGGAAATAGGTGGGGAAGGAAGGTATAAATGCTCACTGTTTAAGAAAAGCTGGTCTGTGCCAATACATTGGACAAACTGTTCAGGAACAGTTGTTCTATGTGAAAATGTAACCCATGAAATGCTGCCAAGGTCACAGAGACCTAGAGTGATCTTCCACACACAATGAGCACCATTGGTCTATTTACAAAGAGAAATTGGGTACTGGGTTATTTTTACGTTATGCATCTCATTGGAAACAAATTGGGAAAAGAAAATGCAGATTGGTTGCACTTTTATAGTATTTCATTTCACTATCCTTCTTAGGGGGTTACTAAAATATTAGCAGTGCCCTGCTTATGAGATACATATACGATCCCTTTCAAGGTGGGAGTTAGCAGCCGTGTTTTTAAGTGAAATATGAGAGCAACATTACAATTTCCAAATTCAATTTCAATAACTACATTAACATGACAAGGTTCTCAAGAACTGCCAAGGAAAACAAGATTGAACTGTTTACCTTGAGTAGCACATTTCACTGTGGGACTCAAATTCTGAACCACAGCCCACTCCATGTTTTTACCCGTTTCAAAGTCTGAAACACAGCAGTAGGTTCTCTCCACCATCCCTGCCTTTTTTCCAGAGTAATACCTTCCATTTACATTTCGCCTTCTACTGGTGGTTCCAGAACACCATTTTACAGCAATGGAACGGTACCAAGAAATTTTGCTTGAAGTCATGTAAGACTCCAGCTATAGAACGAGTGAACCCAGTTGCTGAGTGCTGAGAAAGGAACATTCTCACTGATTAGAGAAAGCCAATTTCAATCTCTGTTTATATGAGAAAGATTCGGCTGTTCTTTATTAGCATGGCACCGAAATGTGCTTCGCAGTTTGTGAAATAAAAAAGAACAAGAAGAAAAGTCATATTTTCTCTAAGAATATATACCAGTATTTCTTCTTAGGAAGCCCACACACAACATGATGAAGAGTCCACTTCACACAAATTCCCTATTCTAATATGTAACTGTCATTGAAAAAGCCTCATTAAGAAAGACTGAAATGGTTCATTACTGCAGACAGAGAGGACCTGTCCCAGCACAGACTGTGAACACCAAGTGCAAAGTCTAAAGCCAAAAGTGAAGGTTAAGTTCGCCAGTTTCCTCTTCCAGAAGGTAAAAACATTATTTCCAACATTATGACTCATTATTTCTCATTTTTAATACTTTCATGCTTTAAAAATCATTTGTATCTTAAATGATTTTAAGCATGTGTCACATTGTTATGGTTTCCTTTTTGCTAACATAAATTAACAACATTTTACCAAGAAAAAAATAAAATAGTTCTTCTAATCATTTATGACACAATGTATTAGACTTCACAGTGCTACATTATTTGCTCCTATAATCTTCATTACAACCTTGCAGGATGGATATTTCCATTTTACAGATAAAGAAACTGAGGCTCAGAGTTTAAAATAACTCACACTGAAGTCTGAAAGTTATTAACCCACATTTCCTTAAGAAACATACCTCATTAACAAAGTGTACCAAAATATACAATGTTTCAAAAGGCTTCCCACAACCTATCTTTAGGAAGTCACCTATTCAAAAGTTGACAGATAATTGGCAAGGAAAGACTCTGAGCTCTTTCTCCCACTACCCCTGAACAAATGTTTTTTAGTCTTTCACAGTCTGGTTCAAGTTCACATCTCTTTAAAATTTCCTTACTCTCCATACCAACAGAATTACTTCTTTTGGGGTGGGGGGGTTAGAGAATTTATTTAACTACTAATTACAACTACAGGTGGACTACAAGATTATCCTTTCCTTTTGTCCTCAGGTCCCATTACAGTATCTGGTGCATGTTTAATAAATGCTTGGGTTCAGTAAGTCCTTGTTAAAGGTACACATGTACAAATAAAACAGCTCAACTATAATAAAATCTCATCTCACATGATCATGAATACAAGTTAAACCTTGTATGAATTATCTTAAATGTTAACACGTACGTGAATCATGTGGTGATCTTATTAAAACGCAGACTCACATTCAAGCAGGTCTGGGGTGAGAAGGAGCTTCTGCATTTCCAGTAAGCTCTCAGGTGATGACACAGCTCTTGGATCCCACACTTGGTAGCAAGAACTTAACCGGCACACCAGACTCAATGAATTGTTTAAAAAGCCGTATGTTCCTGTTGGAGGTTAACGTCTATCTAGACCTGGCACCAAACCTCAAGTTACTAAAATAAATAACTATGAGCAAGTATGTGTTTATGTGAATTTCCCTAAATGAGACATAAGCTTTTTGAAAAGGACCATTCTTAATGATGTTTGTACGTATATTCAGTCCCAGAAGGCAGGGCAGTGCTTTATATTTAGGAGAGACTCAACGTAGTATTAGAGTATATAAAAAATTAAGTACTTGAGGGGAAAGGCCATCCTGGGTTTGTTTCTTTCTTTGCCAGAAGCCATAACATGTTGCTTCAAAGGAGAGTCTCAGTAAGTAAACAGTGAAGGGACCAACAGGTAAAACATTCTTTCTTTGTAAATCATCAGGCTGTCAGCATTGTGCCCAATGCCAATTTGCAGCACTTCATCAAAATTCTAATTGATCCAGTAAGTCCTAGATATCAATGAATCTGCAATGTATGGGGGTCATACAAACGCCTTTTTTTGCTGTTCTATCAACACTTTGAATGTTACTTTTCTTTTTTTCAAATGATACATAGTTTCATTCCAACATTTCCTTTTTGTTGTGCCAGAATTAAAATTTGCGGCCATTATTGTTTGAAGCTCAGGATTACCACACTTCAGAAACCACTTGCACTAAAAAGATCAGGGTTAATCATATAATCGAAGCCATTACGATTCTCACTTACTTTTTAAGTATCTTAGTTTTATGAACATAACACAATTATTGAACAGGGATGATAGGAATGAAGCTTTAGATTTACTTCTTAAATGTAGCTTGTTAACAAACTATCATAACCTAAGAGTATCTTACTAAATGTTTTCATAATATTCAAAAGAGGATGTGAAACAAGCTTTAATTTCTTTTTACACATTTCAGAATAAATTGTAAGTGGTATGTATAGTGGGAAAGCACTAAAAGTGCTTACATTACCTAACCAGTTATTGAGTGTTTAATGTAACCAGCAAGTATTAAGTACCTATTAGAGGCAATGCACATAGTAGGATGTTGTGAGGAACGCAAAGATAAATATCCCAATGATGCTTTTAGAAAATTTAGATGACAAAATTGCCCCCAAACTAGAAAAGGGTAAAAACAGTTCTTCAATTACTATTTTTAAACTGAATTTTTAAATAAATAAATAAAGTTTTAGGGGCACACACTGCACTTAAAAAATGGAATATTTGTTTCTCCTTTCAATGCTATGGACTGAACTGCGTCCTAAACTGAATGTCTATGTTGAATCCCTAATCCCCAGAGAGACAATACTTGAAGATGAAGCCTTTGGAAGGTAATTAAGTTTAGATGTGGTCATGGGAATTGAGCCCTCAGGATGGGAGATTAGTGCCCTTAAAAGCAGAGACACCAGAGAGCCTGTTCTGTAGCTTTCCACCAGGTGAGGACACAGCACGAGGGGGAAGTCTGCAAGCCTGGAAGAGAGGCCTCCCCAGAACCCAACCATGTCAGCACCCTGATTTTGAACTTTCAGCTTCTAGAACTATGCAAAAATAAATGTCTGTTGTTTAAGTCATTCACTTTACAGTATTTTGTTATGGCAGCCCAAGATGACAAACATAGCTTCTCTCATGGGCTTTTAAAACTTTTACGTAAGAATTACTCTAAGTCGTCATCATGGCCGTATAATTTGAACTGCAATAAATGTATTTCATTATGATATAGTAAGAGATTTAGAAGTAGAGTTCGTAAATAAATATTCATTCAATTACCAATTGTTCCAAAAAGTGCGGAGAGCGAATTCTACATTTATTTTAACAAGTAATTCAGAAATAAGTTTTGGGGGGGGTGTTACCTCATTAGCAACAAGTGCAGACATTCAGACATTCCCTTACACAAAACCTCTTTCAGCAGCATCAGAAAGAGAATGCTTTCTGCATGTGTCACTTCTCAGGTCCAAGCCTCTAGCACGCTTCTTGTTATATGCAATTAGCTCCATGCCAAGATTTAGTACATTTCATAATAAATCCCTTGACCACATTAACTGTAGGCTTGGCAAAGTTGGAAAAGCTCTATTCACGCAGGCAGAGAACAAGCCACAGGACTTACCCCACAGCAAAATGCACTTGTCAGATGCCAACACACTACAAATTTCAAGTCTGCCATGCCTGCCCTACATTCTCCCCCCATGTGGCAGAGAGGAGACAGCAGAAAAATACAGCCTGCCATGTGACTGTGATTAAAGAGTGCGTAAGGGTGAAAAAAGTTACAGACAAATTTGGTTTATTTACTTCTTCTTCCTCCTCCTAAATCTTGTTACTAGCTTGTTCCCTTGACCTAACCCTCCAAAGCACCCACCCCACAAAAAACTGAAGTCACTTCATAGATGAGATCCAGAATTTAACCTCATTTAAACACTAACCATCTGTTGCTTACAGAAAACTGCAGCTGCGTCTCAGGTTTCCCATTCTGGAACAGGAGGGCTGTGGTCCATTACGGTTGTTCTGTATGGGAAGGTTCTCTGCAGGACAGAGGGGCAGGGAAACGAGGGAGGGAGCCCGAGTAAGCTCTTCCTCTGCTCATATCAGAACAAAGGAGAAAACCTTTCCCTTGCTTTCAAGGACCACTTTTTTGTGAACAATCAGGACGAGAGCACTGCAGAGGGAACATGCATGAGCTTTGAAGCTGCAAAAACCTTGGTTTCAAACTTGTTTTCATTTTGCTAATTAGAACCTCCATTTTATCAGTGGAACAGAGATAATGTAGAGTTGTCAGAGGGTTTAGAAATGTTTGGCTCAGAAAATGCCTACCATGTGCAAAATACTTTCTAATTCTAGACACAGTAGGACCTCCATAGTTGACCACCTCCCAATATTGACTACCTACCTCCTTAGGTTGACCTAATTTTCAAAGACCACATAGGCACCATGTGTACACATCAGTACAATAGGTCTAGTTCCTTACGTTGACCAGCTCCCTATGTCGATCACTTTGTTACATACCCTGGTGTGGTTAAATTACAGAGCTTCTACTGTATTTCTATCTTATGATATTATTAATGAGAAAGAAACATTTTCATCCCATGCAAGTTATAATGAAAATATAAGAAAACAAAAAACAAAGTATCATAATTAAAATTCCATTAAGTTCCCTTTGGATAATTCATTTGAAACATCGCCTTTGTACTATTTATGATAAAAATTCATTAGAAGGAACTCTCTCTGGGTCCGCCAGAGGAGACCCCTGGTACTGATACACTATAAGGACTTTATTATAAATTTCTTTCTGGTTCTTTGAGGCTCCAATATACATTTAAAATAAAAAAAACCCTACATTTTATTTTTTTAAAAGTCACCTATAAAAATTTAGTATTGTATACTACAAAATTTACAATGACTTAATCCTGCTAAAATGTTCCCATTTTCAGTGTAAGAAACAATGATTTCCTTAGTAAAGGTATAGTTTCCTTGGTTGTACATATGACATATCATGATTTATTAGAGATACATATTTAATAGTTTTTCAACAGTAAAATCCAATAAAGTAATCTATCCCATGTAAACAGACTTATAACAAAATATTTAAAATTCAGACTAGCCTAGAAAATTTAGGTCACTGAGTTACTTTACTTCCTAGTGCAAGCAAAAATTTACATCCAACCTTCCTCTGCTCTTGAGCCCAGCTTCATCACTTACCACCTTAGGACCAAATTATTATTTAATCTCTCTGTGATTTAGTTTCTATACTGTAACATGATTAATAACAGCAACTACCTCATATAATTATTGTGAAAAAAATTAAATATTATATTTGCAAGGTGCTTAGAACAGTACCTAGTACATGGGAAGTGGTTGGTATCATTATTATCATTGCCTAAGCTCTTATATAATGAAAACTACTGAAGGCTAGTTTAGCTATTAAAGTTTTTGGTACACACTTTTCTCTCACTGAGAATAGTAACAACTATAATAAAAATGTTCTATTGTCGCCTTGCCTTGAACATCAGTTCTGAAAATCTGATGCTAGTCTAATTATCTTGCCTTTATAGGGAACTTGTGCTTTTTGCGTTTTAGCTTTGAGGATTTTATCATCACCCTGGAAATAGGCTAAATATCTTAGTTGAACCTTGGATGAAATTTTCCCATGTAAGTTCTTTCAATGTGCAGAGATTAGGGGGGGGAGGTGGTGGTGGATTCTATTTCCAAAAACTTTTCTTGGATTATAGATTCAAATATTAGTTCTGTGAATTACTGTTTTCCTTATTTAGAGAGTCGAATAATTCAAATATTATTCTTGATTGTCTTCTTTTCTTTAAGACCCAATGTGCTTCTTTGTTATTTGTATTTTCTCAGTTGTTTTCCCATCTTTCTTTAATGTCTCTTATTAATTTTTATTTGAGTCTATTCTCCCTTTGGTGTCTTAGTATTTTCATTATAAAAATATTCATTTTTGAGATAACTTTTTCTTTTCATCCACTTATCTCCAAGTTCATTATACTGTCCTTATCCAGTTCTGCTGGATAAGGTAGTTTCCTCATACTTAAATGCTTGTTTATATACACTTACTTCTGTTTACAGACACAACTTTCTGGATTTTTCTTTTTTTGTTATTCAGTGTGACAATCTTTTTCTGTGAGCTAAGCAGTGCAGTACATTTACAATTTCTGTGATTATGAATATATTTTATTTCTATCATCTTATTTTGTGTTCTTAATTTTTTCAACCTTTACTAAGCTTCCTTCTATAGGGATAATTTTGTTCCAAATATATCCTTTTACTATAAATCCCACATTTCCATGGCTGTTTCACCAGGATTATGTCAGATCCAGAATTCTCCTATTTTTCTTGATTCATGTTTTCTTATTTTTGACCTTTGAAGATTTACCTTAGTATATCAGCTTAGCATACCTCAGCAATACATTTAAAAATTATATTTATTATTAGATTGAGCTCTTTATATTACATATATTTTTAAATCCTGTAGGTTTTTCAAAACATTTATTCTGCCATAATGTCAGAAATGAAAATTGTGTTCTTTTTCTATATAAATTTAACATTTCCTTCAAAAACCACAAGGCAGTTAGGCATTTGCAAAATGTCTTTTCTCCCCTGAAACCTGAAGAATTAAGTTTTTTCTCTAGTTATAAGATTATTAATGCTAATGCCTTCAATTTCAAAATGGAGGTAATTTTGTGTTTACCTTTTAGTTTTTATTTTTATTATTTATTTAGTTTTTATTTGAGACAGAGTCTCACTTTGTTGCCCTTGGTAGAGTATCGTGGTATCACAGCTCACGGCAACCACAAACTCCTGGTTTCAAGCTATTGTCTTGCCTCAGCCTCCTGAATAGCTGGACTACAGGTGCCCACAATAACGCCCGGCTATTTTTGCTCACCCTTGCTCAGGCTGGTATCAAACCCATAAGCTCAGGTGATCCGCCTGTCTCGGCCTCCCAGAGTGCTAGGATTACAGGCATGAGCCACCACGCCCGGCCTTATTACAGTTTTGAAAATAAATTAGAATAGGAAAACATTCCAACCCCATCAGTCTGTGCAAATTCTTAGAAATAGGCAGATACATTTGTCAAATCCTTCTAAACACCAATAATGATGAATGTTCTAAATAAAGAAGCAACATTTTCAATTTTCTCCTTTTTACTGAGTTGTCTTCTCAGTGATTAGATGACTGAGATCTCTGCATCTATTACTAAGATAGATAGTATCTATCTAAGTAGATCTCTGTATCTATTAGTTACTGTTGTAAAAATAAACTATCCTAAAATTCAGTGGCTCCAACATTAAGTGCTCATGTGTCTGTTGGTCAGCAGGGAAGTTATTCACATCTCAGACGGATTCACTGAAGTTTGTGTGGTCAAGGACTGCACTTGTCAACAGAAAGAGGTAGACACAAGGAGAAGGGAAGTTTGAGGGCACTTTCTGCAATCAAGCAGCCATAATACCTAAGCATGAAAGTTACATTTACAGTTGACATTGCACGAGATGTCATCTTGATCACGTCTGAAAACTAAATAACACCTAAATGAAGTTATGAAAAATTTCTGAAACCTGCCTGGGGTGGTCATAACTCTTATCCAATTTCAGTTTATCCTCCGTTAAACTGATTTAAGGTCAGCTTTTATATGAAATAGAATAGTAGACAGCTAGTTAAGACTTTATCCCAAGAGCACTTGAAATGTATTAAAGGCATTTAACTGAGGAAGTTACATCATTAGTTTTGAATCCTTAGAGTACAACTCAGGTTTCAAGGTGGACATCAGAATAAAATACAGCAGACTTTTGACTCAGAAAAAAAATATTTCAAGAGATTAAAAGTCACAGCAGCAGCTTAGGCAAAATATGATAATGCTCTAGATTAGTATTGATAGTGGAAATACATAAGAGTAAACAAATGTGAGGAATATTTAGGAGGTGGAACTGACTGTACTGTTACATGCGTCTCCTATACATTTACTATGTGTCAAATACTCTAAGTGGGTTCTGGGGATTCAACAGTCAATCTACTCATGAAACTCATTTTCATAAAGAACAGAGACAACAATTTTTTTAAATCACATGTTCTTCAAAGAATGATTGAAAAATCATTTTCTTTATCCTTAGTTTAATAATAGTTAAAATTGCAAATGTTTCTAGTTTATGGAAAAATCTTTAGTCCTCCAAAGGGAGTAAAACAGTAGTCACATATATCTGCCCTTACCCACGTTTGCTAAACTGTCAGGGTTTTTCCTACCATGTGAATGTAAATACTGTAGGAAGAGCAATTACTGCGTATTTATCATAGTTCCTACTAATACCTATCATTCTACCCCTACCGATCCTATTCCTATCCATCCTCTGTATTAGAAGAAGAGTCACAAATTAAAACTTGACATAATCATGATAATAGTAAAAATAATTTATAAGTAAAAAATGAAAAATTCAAGCTAAATAGGCATCCTATATTCTGTACCTTAAAATATGCAGCTGGGCATGGTGGCTTACACCTGTCATCCTGGCACTTTGGAACACTAAAGCTGGAGGATCACTTCAGGCCAGGACTTTGAGACTAACCTAAGGAAGAGTCAGACCCCATCTCTACAAAAAATAGAAAAATTAGCTGGGTGTCATGATGCATGCCTGAAGTCCCAGTTACTCAGGAAACTGAGGAAGGAGGATTGCTTGAGCCCTGGAGTTTGAGGTTGCAGTGATCTTTGATGATGCCACTGCACTCTAGCCAGGGTGACAGCGTAAGGCCTTGTGTCAAAAAAAATTTTTTTCAATATTTTATATAGAGGGCAGCACCTGTGGCTCAAAGGAGTAGGGCGCTGGCCCCATAAGCTGGAGGTGGCGGGTTCAAACCCATATATATTCGCCAGGCCTCAATAAAGAATCCTCCATTTAGAAACCATGTTTGAGTAAGCATATTAGAAAAAAATGCATATGAAATGTATTAAGGAATATATTAAATAATATATTGCATGTAAATGTATTATATTTTACAATGTTATTATATGTACTAAGAAACACATATAAAATGAAGTACATTCACAATGTAATATTATACTATATAATAACAATTATTATAGTATAAATGTGTATTAGATAATGTATCCCTTTATACATATTATGAAATATATTCCCTGTGGATAAAAAACAAAGTTATTGATAGGGTGCTTGACATTTAAATGAAAATTCTCAAATACTTTGTGAAAACAGAGGAAAAGTAGAAATAACAAAGAAATAAGCATATGTGTTAATAATGAATAAGAAATCTTTGGGGAGTGAGCTAGCACAGTAATATCTGAGTAGTAGCAGAGATAGAAACAAGATAAGAATATCTGGAAAATTAATGGGACAGAATGTGAAAACATTCTGTTTTGTCTTGTTTGAACATAGACTCTTTTCAGACTCTGACAAAGTTATGGACCAGTAAATATACAGAAATACAAATTTGGTGTGCATTAATAGTTTCTGAGTTCACATTCTCTCCCCAAAATCAACCTCAGACACACACCTTTATAAAAGAAAAAGTTCTAGACTAGAATCCAGCAGATAACAGTTTTCTCATCAGTGCAAGGAGAGTCACGAACTCAACTACTTTTCCAGGTCTACTATCAATGCTTCTAAGGGATGCTGCCTGAAAGAGCAGGTGAGTAGAATAAACTCCGCACAGAGAAATGGGTGCAGCCTAAAAACACAAAGGACTCAGGGAAGGAAAACACACACACACACACACACATACACACACACACACGCTCCCTATAATGAACTCTGAGGTTGAGCTAGCCATTCAATTTGTACTGCCAACCAAATCAGAGCAATGACAATGTTGTAAATAATGAATTCCTATATTAATAATCATGGTACCTGATAAATGCTATTTACAAAAGCCAGTTTATTTTATTTCTGCCCCATGGTCCTAGAGGAGATCGAAAGAACCCTATATGAAACCTACATGTATTTTAAAAGTATGGAATAATGTTTCTTATTTCTAAGATAAGGCAGAGCTACACAGGTTCCCATGTGAGACTATAAAATACATCTGGTAAAAAGAACAGTTCTTGCATCCTGGAATAAAAGACCAAAATTCTATCATCTGCCACAGAGAAACCATCACAGTTTCTCTCTGTATGCTATTAAGAAAATCTTCCTCTGTAAGAAGGAAGACAAAAGTTTTTTAAAGTCAAACAATTCAAAGAATGATTTCATATTCTCCAGTCCTCCAATGGAGAGAACAGAGGACAAGCATAAACAACAAAGAAATCAATATGTCTATTTGTGTATGTAAGGGGAAGTGATACAGGAACCTTCTTCATACCAGTATGTCCAAACCTATCAGTTAGATTCACTATCCAGCTTTTGAAAAATACATTCCAGTCCGAAACTCACAATCTCAAACTTTTAGAGAAGAAAATCATTATCTTCCCCAAACCTCACTTATTTACTCAGATGCATAAGGTGAGGCTTGAGACTTGATCTTACCCATAAGAGCCTTTCCTTGAACTTATAAACTACTCCAGAATATCTCAGTCTATTTTACAAAGATTATTTTTAGAGCTGGAGAGGACTTTAGTCATCAGCTAAAGCAAAATCAATAGCCTTATTATACTGCTGAAGAAAAGAAGGCCTAGAGATACTTGCCCAAGCCTAGAAACTTAAACCCAGCTCCCCTCTCACTGCCAAATTCTTGTGTTGCATTTTTCCAAGCACAAGACTTTGAAAGAAAATAAAGGAGATTTTGTGTCTTTAAAAGTTTATTAAAATATCACTTCAATATCTTGTTTTGGGGGAAAATTAGTTGTTCTTTTTTGAATTTATAGAGACAAACATGAGTTAGAGGCACAGTACCTGAAATTCTGCCAGTTCTTAAATGAGAACCAAAGATATACAATGTTCAGCTACTTTAATGAAGGGTCTTTCCTGCCAGAAAAATTCTATTTTTTAGTAAGTGAGAAACATACATATATTTTAACCAGCATTTTACATGTTTTAAAAAGTCCAAAAATACTAATAAAATCATAAGAATTTTTGTCATTATTTCGCCTTTGTATATAACAGTATAGGACATTCCATAAAAAATTACTTTGTTACTTGATAACACTTCTCAAAGACACTGGATGAAAACCACAAATAACAAGTCTATAATTAAGTAAATTCAAATTTAATCTAGGAAATCTTAATAATCCATATGGTTGGTATAACTACAACATTTTCAACATACGAAGTTTTTTAAAAAGTATTAAACTTTGTACTAACAACTAATTTTCCAATGTCTAGTGCAGACTTGTCTATATACACACTAACATAATAATGACACTGAAATATGCAGTGGAACCTCCACTGTTGACCACCTCCCAACACTGACCACCTCTTTAAGTTGACTTAATTTTCATAGACCAGA